>PVHY01014076.1:0-39461 GCA_004024945.1 Uropsilus gracilis
ATCCATCCATCCATCCATCCATCCATCCATCCATCCCCCCCCCATCTTCTTTGCTCATTCATTCATTGATGGACATTTAGGTTGTTTCCATATCTTGACTATTGTGAATAATACTGTAATGACTAATGTGGGGGTGCAGCTATATCTTTGAGATAATCATTTCATTTTCTTCAGATATGTGTCCAGAAGTAGGATCACTAGGTCATATGGTAATTCTGTTTTAATTTTTTTGAGGCGCCTCCATACTGATTTTCATAGTGGTGTCACAAGCAGTGATTGTAGGCAACAACTGCACTGCACAAAATTTGATTTTAACAAATTTTATTGCTAGATAAACGTTTGACCACACCATAATTAACATTAAAATAACACCTTTCACTATTCCTATACTTTTCATGTCATCAGCATATCTCCTTTAATACACAATAAAAATGGAAGCTAGGGAACAGTGTCCTTGGAGCTTTAGTACACTGAACGGCTTGTGGTGACGAGGCCGTTACGTTTATGAAGTGTGCAGTGTGGTGAGAGGCAGTGGCAGCTGGATGTGAAGAAAAAGAAACACGTTTACACTGCTGGTGGGAATGCAAACTGGCCCAGTCACTATGGAAAGCTGTGTGGAGGATCCTCAAACTAATGAAAATTGAACTACCATTTGATCCAGCAATCCCATTTCTGGGAATCTTACCTAAAGGATACTGAAACATTAATTCAAAAGGACACCCATACTTGCATGTTTATTGCAGCACTATTTACAATAGCCAGGATATGGAAACAGCCCCAATGTATACAATGGAATATTATTCATGAATCAAAAAAAGAGAAACTTTTGTCATTTGCAGCAACATGGATGGAGCTAGAAAGAATCGTGCTAAAAGAAATAAGCCAGAAAGAAAGAGAAATACTGGATGGTCTCACTTATATGTGGGCTATAGGGAAAACAAACAAATGGACAAGAAAAATTTAAAGCTAACTGTCAGCAGAACTGAAGCATAGAGCAAGAGGGGGGAAGGGGTAAAATTGGGTGGAATGGGTACAAAAGATTAAGATGAAGGTTCACAGGTGACAGGGTGGTGGGAGACAACAGTGAAAAATAAATAATAATAATAATAATAATAATAATAAAAGAAGATAGAAGTTTATTTACCAGTTACTACTTACCTAAAATTATTATTTACAGAGCTGGGCTGGTATTCTGAACTATAGACTTGTTTTTTAAAAAGAATTTCTTGAAGAACCATTGCTTTACATCCTCATAAGCATTTTGACAGTAAAGGATGACCCCTCAGGTCTGGTCACCATAATTTTCTAAATCGACAAATCGACATTCATCCTTCACCATAGTCCCCAAGATCTCCCTCGCCATCTCCTTTCCTTCTGGAAGCTTCAGATCTATGTTTTCAAGTTTGTCTTTGACCCTTTGTTTGGTTTCTTTATATTCTACATATAATGGATACCATCTGGTATTTACCTTTCTTCTCTGGCTTATTTTGTTTAGTATAATCCCTTCTTCCAGCATCATCCATGTTGCTGCAAGTGGCATTAATTCATCATTTTTGATTACTGAGTAGTATTCTACCATGTAAATACATCACATCTTCTGGATCCATTCATCTAACCTGGGGTATGTAGGTTGTTTCCATAGCTTGGATATTGTAAATAGTGCTTCTGTAAACATAGCAGTACAAGTTTCCTTTTGAATTAGCATTTTTGTGTTTTGGGGGGTAGATTTTTGGGTCTATATATACAGGTTTGACTAAAGTTTTTGAGAGTGGTTGTTTTTATGGTCTTTTAAAAATTAAGGCAAATTTTTCTCCCACCACATTAGATCAGTTTTCCTCCTCACATCGAACGCTAGTTTTGGTTCTCCCATGTGTTTTAAATAGAATTTGTATTCTTGATGTACGGTTTGTGAGATAGCTTGAGGTCTAAGTCAAGGTATGCTTGTAGGTTTATGAATTATTTCTGTATCTAGCTTCAGATGGTGAGTTCTCTTGGAGCATTTGGGCATTCCGTGTCCAATGTGTCAAGTTTCTGAACACAGTATCTGTGTTAGAGCAAACAAATCCCCTGAGTAATTTGTAGGTCTCTGTTTATGAGCTGCATGGGCATCTTGGTTTACAGATCTCTGAGCAATTTTGGGGGTCTGCGCCCAAACTATCAGCTATTTGGGATCTGTGGACAGGGCGTGCATTGTTGGAACTCTCTGAATTTGCAATCCAAGGTTTGAGGTTGAAGGCTTAGGGTATAAGCCTGAGGTATACCTCTACTCAGGGTATAAAGTCTCTGAACTCTTTGAGGCTATCTGTCTCAACATTTTGTTCTTAATTTTTAGAGATTCGTGTTCAGAGTGTGAAACCTCTAAACTCTCTGAGGGACTGTGTCCCAGCTTTGAATTAGAGGTATTTGAGAGCCAGCACTTAATGTTGTGATGTGTCTCAAAACTTTGAGAGTTAGTGATTTTTGGAGGTCCTTATGGTCTCTGATGGTCCTTAGGTCCTTAGGGTTACTCAGTTATTTAGTAGCTATGTTCAGGATTTGAGGTAACCAGACTTGTAGGTTTCTATGTCTCAATATTTGGGTTTGAGTTACTTGGGGGAGTCTGTAGTCAGGGTATGGGATTTCTGATCTTTCAGAGGGTCATTGAATTAAGTTTTTATTGTTAGTGATTGGGGTCTGTGTTCAGGATTTGATGTCTTTATTCTACCTGAGGGTCTTTGTTTCAATTTCTGAGCCTGACAGGTTTGGGT
This sequence comes from Uropsilus gracilis, assembly GCA_004024945.1. Classification (NCBI taxonomy): domain Eukaryota; kingdom Metazoa; phylum Chordata; class Mammalia; order Eulipotyphla; family Talpidae; genus Uropsilus; species Uropsilus gracilis. The sequence continues at coordinate 2,748 of PVHY01014076.1, forward strand.
TTCCTGCTTAGGGTATGTTGTGCTTGTGCCCATTGAGTTCTGGGTCCCAAGGCTTGAATTGAGGTATTTGAGTTCAAAGGGTATGATGTCTCTACATTTTTAGATGATTATTTATCCCAAAGTTTTTAATGTGAATTACTTAAGGTCCGAGTTCATGGTCTGAGGTTCTCTGTTCCAAGTCTGGGTCTGTGGTGTTTGTGGCCTTCATTCAGGGTGTGATGTATCTGACTTCACTGAAGGTCTGCTTTCCAAGGTTTGTGTGTTTACTTGGGGGTCAGTTTTCTGGTTAAGAGATCTATCTTTCAATGTTTGGGTCTGAGGCATTTGGAGATCTGTATGCAAGGTTTATGACCTCTGAATTATTGAGGATCTGTATCAAGGGGCAAATTTGTAGTATTTGGGGGAGGTCTGTGTTTAGAATGTTAGTTCTCAGAAATTTTGAAGGATCTTGGTTTTAAGGTTTGAGTCTGAGGTATTTAAGAATTTGTGTTCAGAGTACATGATCTCTGTTCTCGGTGAGACTTGTGTTCCAAGGTTTGAAACTGAGGTGTTTGGGGGTGAATCTTTAGTGTCAGGTCTCTGGATCTTTATTGTGTCTATATCATAATGTTTGAGTCTGAGGTTCATATTCAGAGTACAAAGTTTCTAAAATCTTTAAGAGCAAGTCATGAGGTTCAAGTCTGAGGTATTTTGGGATCTCTAAGGTATCTTATCTTTATGTCTTTATATCTGACGTTTTAGGATCTGTATCAGGAGCGTGAGCTGTAGGTATTCGAAGACTGAGCTCAGGGTGTGAGGTCTCTGAACTCTTTTGTGGGTCTGTGTTTCATGATTTGAGTGAAGTATTTGGGGACTTTCAAGGTGTGAGGTCTCAACTCTCATGGATAGTGTGTCTAAAGGACTTGTGGCTTGTTCAGGGTGTAAAGTTACTGAACTCACTAGAATCTTTGTTCCAAACTTTGTACCTTGGGTATTTTGCACTGTCCGTTCAAGGTGTGATAATTCTGGATGCACTAAGTCCTATGCTAGAACTCTGTTTCAGTCAGAGCTATTTAGGGGTCTGCTTTCAGGTTCTGATAGTTCTGCATTCTCAGAGTCTATGTCCCAGGGTATGAGGGGGAAGGCAACAGAGAATTCATGTTCAGAGACTGAGGTCTCACAGCTCCTTAGACATGTACCAAGAGTTGAATCGAAGGGAGTCTGTGTTCATGGTTCAAGGTCTCTAAAGTTTGTCAAGTTTGCAGTGTCAACTTTGAATCTGAGGTAACTCTGGATCTAAGTTCAAGATGCAAGTTTCTTCAAATTTTCATGGATCTGCATATTAATGTTTGAGTCTAAGGTATTTTCAGGTTTGTATTCAGGGTATGAGATTTCTGAAATCACTGAATTTGAGTCTGAGGTAAATGGGGAGCTGGGTTCAGTTTGACAGATCTGGACGTTCAGATGATCTTTCTCCAATAGTTGAATGTGAGGCATGTGGGTCTGATAATAAAAGTGTGAGGTCTCTGGATTCTTTAGTGGCATGTGTCCATAGGTGTGAACCGGAGGTATTTGGAGGCCTCTGTTTAGGATTTGAGGTCTCTAAACTCTTTTGTGGTTTGTGTCCTAAAAGCTGAGTCACAAGTATTGGGTGGAGGGTTTGAAGTCTCCAATCTTTTTGAGGGTTGAGTTGCAAGGTTTGTCTTTGGGGGAGGGTGTTCCTGTTCCAATTTTTGAGTCTGAAATATTAGAAGATTCATATTCAGAGTGTGCTTTGTTTGAATTTGTTCAGGTCTCTGTTGCAATGCTTGAGTTTGAGGTACATAGGGGATAGTTTCAGGGTTTGAGTGCCTTTGAATTTTTTTATTACAAGCTTGGGTTCTAGAGTCATACAGCCTTATTATGAATCTCCATTTACCTGTTAGGCAAACTACTTTCTAAACCCTAGTTTCTTCATATCTGAAATGGAAAAAATATCTTAGGCTAGTGACTCAATATAGGGGGGGTCAGAACTTCTTTATAGTCTTTTAAAAATTATTCATTTATCATTAATTTTTAATATATAAGATTTATTTATATTTCTTTTTTTCCCCACACCCTTTGGCTGTTCATTCTCTCGCCCCTACTAAAATTGACTAATAAATAGCAGTGAAAGAAATGATGGAGTAGAGGTTCCCTCCCTTCCACCGCTGTTGCAGCAGATCCAGAGAGCCACCCCCTTCACCCAGGTTCCTGAGGAAACCCACCTGACCTTTACCCTCCCCAGGTGAGATGCCGGAAGCCACTGGCACCAGCACCAGGCCTTTGAGGGTGCCTCCCTTGTGTCGCTGTCACAGGAGATTCGGTGAACTGCCCCCTTCACCCAAGTTCCTGAGGGAACCCTCCTGCCCTTCCCCAACCCAGGTGAGATGCGGAAGTCACTGGCACTGGCAGCGCAACAGCAGTAAACTAAATTACAGATCTACTCACAATATGGAAAACATTACTATCAACAGGCCGACTGACAGAAGAGCCATGGTTTCTCAATATGTAGAAAAAGTCAGAAAGCAAAATGCAGTAAGGAGAAAAAACGGAGAGAAGAACTCAAAAGACACTTTACCAAAGAGGAGATACAGATGGCTAATGAGCATATGAAAGAATGCTCCATATCACTAATAATCAGGGAAATGCAAATTAAAACCACACTGAGATACCATCTTACACCAGTTAGAATGGGCCACATAAATAAAACAGACAACAAATGTTGGCGCGGATGTGGAGAAAAAGGAACTCTCTTACACTGCTGGTGGGAGTGCAAACTGGTCCAGCCACTATGGAAGATTGTGTGGAGGACCCTCAAACAATTGAAAGTGGACTTACCATTCAACCCAGCAATCCCACTATTGGGAATCTACCCAGAGGACATGAAAACAGTAATTCAAAAGGACACCTCTATGCACATGTTTATTGCAGCTCTGTTTACAATTGCCAAGATTTGGAAACAAACCAAATGCCCCCAAACCAACAATTGGCTAAAAAAAATGTGGTATATGTACACAATGGAATACTACGCCTCAATCAAGGAAGATAAACACATGTCATTTGCAGCAACATGGATGGAACTAGAAGGACTCATATTAGCAGAAATAAGCCAAAAAGAAAAAGAGAAATACAGGATGATCTTATATGATGGATATAGGGAAAAACAAACAAATGAATAAGAAAAATTAGAAACAGCCAATGGGACTGAGCAATGGAGCGAGAGAGAAGGAGGGAAGAAGGCAGGGGAGGTGAAGGGCACAAAAGAGTAGGATGGTTAACAGGTTTTAGGGAAGTGGGAAAGCCCTGAGGTACACAATAATGTAATATAAATATAAATACACATATATATGCAAAATTTAAAAAATAAATTAAATTAAAAAAAAACAGCCATCACAGAGATAGTTGACATTCTCTGTGGATATCTCTTCTATCCTATTCCCCATTATACATTCCCAGAAATAATAAGTACACTGAATTTGATGTTTGTCATTCCTGTGTGGATTTGAGACTTTTAAATCACACATCAGTAAATAGTATATTATTTTGTATGGTTATAGTTTTGTAATTATGGTATTGTAATATGTATACCTAGCTGTATGTAACTTGTTTTCTTCCCACAAAAAATTAAAAAACAAACAAAAAAAAGAGAGAACTTTGTTTCCAAGTTATGGCATAAGCTATCTGGTGCCAGAATTCAGGGTGTGATGCCTATGTTTTTCAGAAGGTCTCTTTGCCACCTTTTGGCCAATGAGATTTGTGGTGTGTCCTCAGAGTATGAAGTCTCTGCAGCCTTCGAAGGACTATGTTCCAAGGGTTGAAGCTGAAGTATTTGGGGAGAAAGTCTGTGTTCATCTTTTGAGAGTCTTAAAATCTGCATTTTGATTTTTTCAGTCCAGTACACTTGTGTATTTGTATTCAGGATGTGAAGCTTCTGAACTATTGAGTTCCCTTAGTATGGTAGTATTTGGGGGTCTTTTTCAGAATATTAGCTTATGGTTTGGGAACATCTGGGCTTAATGCTTGAGCCTGAAGTATTTGGGGATCTGTGTTCATGCTTTAAGGTTTCTCAAGGTATGAGAAACTTTATCCCAAGTTATGAGCTAAAGGTATGAGTATTCCAAGGTATAAGTTTGATCTTTGGGGTTTGATTTCAGAGTTTCAAGTCTGTAAACTTATAGTGAGTCCATAGCCTCATATCTGAGTAGAGACATTTGTGGATCTGTGTTTAGGATGTGAACTCACAGAACTCTTTGAGGGTCTGAACCCCAAGAAATGAATTCATTGGCTGAGTCTTCTGAAATCTTAGGGGGTCTGAGTCCCATGGTTTAAGCTTGAAGGATTTGTTTGTCCATGTTCAAGGTATGCATCTCTGAGTTGTTTGAAGGTCTGTGTTCTAAGTCTTGACTATGAATTACCTGAGGGTCTGTTTTCCATGTGTGAAGTCTCTAAAATTTTGGTGTCTGTGTGTCAAGGTTTGTGTTTTTCTATTTTGAATTCTGTACTCAGGGTGCAACGTCTCTGAACTCACTGAGTAGTTTCACAGTTGGAGGTGTTTGGGGACTAGATTCCAGCTGTCAGTTCTCTGAACTCTTGTAAATTCTTCAGAGTACAGTGTCCCAGAGTGACAAGTCCCTTAGGTTTGGAGACTCTTTGCCTGGGTTATTAGGTCTTTATTCTGTTTATGGCTGTGTGTGTCTGTATCCAAGGTATGAAGACTTTGAGCTATGGAGTTCATAGATCAGAGAAAGAGTGTTGAAGGCCTCTGAACAGCATGGGGGTCTCTGCCCAGAGTTAATGTCCCTGATCTCTATTGGATCTTTGGGTTGTCTCAGGAGTCTATGACCAGCATGTGAGTTTGTTACAGTGTAATGTGGAAGGGGGGGTTTTCAGGTTCCTTACCCTAATTGTATTAAAGTTCTATTGAAAGTCTTATGCACTAAGAGTATGTTTTGTCTTTATGTGGTGGATGGGAGAAACTATTTAGAGTGTGCAAGTTTTGGGGTGCCAAAGACTTGGGGTGCCCCTCAGTCTGCTGCTACCAAGTTGTCTATAAGCTTTTGACAAAGTAGCCTGAGGTCTGGAGCACCTATGTTGATTGTGGATCTGTCTCCTCGCATTTAAGTGGGGGCTCTGTGTTCAGGCTCTGAGGTCAGTAAATCTGTCTTTGGGTCTTTGCCCAGGATTTTTGGTCTCGGAGCTATTTGCCTTTTACCCTGTGTGGTCTTCCTTGGTTTTTTGGAGGTTTGTAGTCAGTGTGTGATGTTCCTTAACTCTTAGGAGGTCTTTAACCCAAGAATTTTGAGTCTCTGATATGTTCTGAATATGCATTTTTGATGTATGATCTCACAATTTTATGGGTGCCATTGTCCTAGGGTATAAGGCTGCTGAGTTGTTTGAGAGATTGTGTTCAGCCTGTGAAGTCTGTTAGTTGTTTCAGGGTCTGTGTGCAGACAAGTTCATTATTTGTTTGAATCTTTGCTCTGATTATTACTGAAGTCACTGAGCTCTGCCCACAGCCTCCATACACTTCTATGTCTAGGATATGAAATCTATTCATAGTTTAGTGGTCTGATTCTTAGGATGTGACTTCTGTGACTTTTAGATGATCTAAGTTCAGGCTGTGCGTTCTTTGAGCTCTTTTTGGGGGGTTGGTATAAAGGGTTTGAGGGCTCCAAGTTGTAAAGGTGGGTTATGACTTTTCCAAAGTATCTGATAGTCTAGTTTCCAGTATATGTTTTCTGGACTATGTGGGACTCTCTGCCCAAGTATATGAGGTATCTGAATTTTTGGTGAGTCTGTAATGTGTGAGATTTAGGGAGGTCTGTCCCAAGGGTGTGAGGTCTGAGTTCTTTGGTGTTCTGAGTCCAGGATACGAGCTCTCTGTGTCCTGACTAGGGGTTGTCAGAGCTGCCTGGATGGAGTGGTGCTTGGCTTACTCTCTGAAGTCTTAGGGGGTCTGTGTCTAGGATTTTGTGTCTCTAACCCATTTGGGGTCTTCATGTAAGCTTGAAGTTCTCTGAACCATTTGGGGATCTCTTCTCCAGGTTGTGAAGTTTGGAGTTCATACTCTCAGTGTCAACTGGCCTAACTTTAAAGGAGTATTTTCATGGGGAGGGAGGTCTCTGAGCTTTGTGGGTGTTTGTGATGCAAATGTCAATGGATGCTTTGAGGGCCTGAAGAGTACAGGTCTTTCTGTTCTGTGTGTGAAATCTTTGAGCAGTGTAGGTGTCTCTGTCCAGTCCAGACTGTGTGGTCTCTGCACTATTTGTGGGTCTGCATTCATCTTGTGAGGTTTGTGAGGTTCTCCTTCCAAAGTGTGTTAGCAGTCTCTAAAATGCTTTAGGGTCTTTATTCTAAGGTATGAGGTCTGAAAAGTGTTTGGGCTCTAAGTCATTAGATTATTTTATTTATTGAGGACTCATTTGTTTACAACACTGCATATGATTTAGCATATGATTTAGGGGAACAGGCTTACACCTCCTCAGATGTATGTCCCCATTATATACCCACCACTAAAACACCATAGTTCTCTGCCATTGAACCCCTTTGTTCCCCACTCCCATCCTCCTCATCTAGTAACAGAGCATGAATCTTTTTCTTTTCAGTTTCTGTGAAGACATGAAGAAGACAGCATCTTCGTGATGATTGCTGCCTCACTCCTTCATGAAATTTTAGTTGCCTTAACCTCTCAGAGAATAACTGACCTGAGTTTTACTCAGGGAAGCCCACACTCCTCAGAGTGATTGCTCTGAGGTGAAGTATACTGAGCTTTGTAAAGCTCCTGGCAGAGGCTCTGAGATCATACTGGTCCTCAACAAAGGGGGTTCCTTAACTGTGTTTTCCACATTCTCATCTCACACCTGAAGAGATCAGTACCCTTAAGTCCATGGGACAAAACTTCCTCAGTGCAGGCAAAAGTGCTGCCTTTTCCTTCTCTGCCCCCCCCCCCAGTCTTGGCCTCTGTTACAACTATCCATTCATCTATCCTGGCTCCATCCATCTTCTGACTCTTCCTAAGCCCCAATTAGGTGGATGTGGGGGGTAATCCAGTGGATTTTAGAACAGTCCTGAGCTGGTTCTTTCTGCGGTCTGAGCAGGGATTTATGTGAGGGTTTTAATATTTATGAAGTGATCATCTGGGGTTCATTTGTTTCTTCAGGCTGATGTTTAAACTTTTTCATTGCTAGAACTAAAATGATAATAATTTGAATATGTAACACACAGCACCAAATATACCCACAGAGTATAGTGAAAATAAGCTTCTTGCCCTGCCCTATTATTATGGTGATCATTTTCCTGTGAGTCTCTCTTGAGCACCTGCATGCACACTCCTAGAGTAGACACCTGTCCCACCCACTCCCACTCCATTTTAACCCCAGGTGGAAACAGACAGTCTGTCTTTTGGTGGTTTTACTTTTCAACTCACCTTGGAGATGGTGCCCTTACAGCTGACCTGTTAACCCCTACCCACTGTTTCCCGGCTTCAAGGAGGAAAATTCATGATCTGTTTCTCACTCCTGTGCTTGAAGAACAGGGAGTCTTCTTTCTTCTGCTGTGATGAGCAGAACCATCAGATCAATATCACTGTCCAGTTCTGGTCTGAGGGGCGATTCTTTGAGACCAAAAGTCTGCTAAGCGAAGTAGTGAAAGCAGGCCTAATCCTGGGGCCTAGGGCCTCAAAGTGTTGGGAGTTTGTCAGGAAAGTGAGGGGGCTCTCTGTACTTGACTGAATGCCAGACTGATCAAAGCAAGGGAAAAAGCTTTCTGGGACATCTGAGGGAGGAAGTGTTCATATTGGGTCCCTCAGAAGTAGGGTGAGAAGAAGCCTCTGTGAACCAGACATCTCCCTTTCCTGTGAACATTGTTCCTATAGAAGTGGAGACCCTGGGACCTGGGACCTGTCTCACACATGAGGTGGCCACAAGAGATAAAATGTTATTACGCTCAGAGGAGCAGGTAAGGACTCAGCTAAACTGGGATACACTTGCAGTGCAGTTCCGAGAAGTTGGCTCTATGGGGAGGGTGACCTCTGTGAGGAAGGTTGTGCCTTAGAGGATATGCTGGTCTAACAAGGTTTACATGGGTGTTCACATGTGTGCACACCCTGAGCCATATCTCCTTCCCTACCTGTCTGCCATGGTCCCTCACCAACCTAACTCAATGGTCTAGAACTACACAGAGTGGCAATTCTTCATGATTTTTCGAACAGTCCCTTAGCACCAGAGGTTTTAGAGGACTCAGTTTCCCCCTCCCTTCTGGACTGTTGGACTATATGCCATCTGGGATATAGGGAGAGGGGCCCATGATCTTAATGCTGATAACAAAACTGAGTATCCATAGTGCTCCAGGGCTGGAGGAGGAAGTAGAGGGGGTATACCTCTGCTTACAGTGTTCTCCACAGGCTTCTCATAGATTCCCTTCAGATCCTCATGGCATCTCCTGCTCTGTAGCTATTGCAAGATGGAAGGTGGATCTAGGGTATGAGGTCTCTTCCCATCCAGTTTCCTGGATCTGAGTCTAGAACCTCTGGGATTTATTATTCCCATTTCTATCATGGGCACAAGCCACAGTGGTAACTCATCTTGTCTGCCCTCCCTCCCTACTGTACACCCTTGAATTTTGAGATAACTCTTAATCCCAAGTGATGACCAATGTGGTGCATGTTGTTGGTAAAAGGGCCAGACAAGCTTTTTTCTATTGGACCATCCTGCAGGAATCTGATATTTTCAGGGTGGTCTTCAAACACTGGGCCCTTACTCTAGGGCTGAGGGTAGAAGAGGGGAGAGGGGAAAAGGAAACATGCTTAGGGGACAACAAAGGATGATATGGGGGTATTGTATATTTTTATTTTGGTGTAGCCCTAAACAGACTCGGATGAGGTAACATTTGAACCGAGCCCTTCACAAAAAGTAGACAATGAAGCGAGTGCAGGCTTGCCAGAGGTGGACTAGACATACAACCCAGTCACAGTGGAAGCGCTAAAACTTGACAGCCTTGATCAGGGAAATGGGGCTCTTGGACCTGGGGCTTAACTATCATGGGAGGGGTTCTGAGCCATATGGCAGAGTATTCAAGGTTTGCAAAGTTAGTTTATGGATGCAGGGATGGGGAAACAGGAAGGGACAGTTCAGGGTGCCAGGGGGTTGATGTGGATAGAGGACTCTGTGGATGTGGGGGGGGGCACCAGGAAGGGCAATGAGGGGGCTGCCCTAGACCTATAAACTGTAGGTGGGGGAGGAGAGCTGACAGGGGCAGTACTCAAACAACCCTGTCCTTCCAGTTTTCCTCTGGACTCTAGCTTTGGCACTCATGTGCTCTGTAATCTCCATTCATGGTGCTAAGTCCTCTGGCCTGCCCATTCATCTGTCCATTCATCTATTTCAAACTGGTCTTAAGACTGGTAGCAGAAGAACTATGGGGACTACAGTGATGTAAGAAAAAAATAAAGAAAAAGACTCTGTGCCTCTGGGCAGACGTTGGTGCTGAGATGAGGAAAACAAAAATCAAGGCCCTTTCAGGGCTCTGGTTCATCTTAGAGAATTTTTATGTCCCAGTTCTGCCCAGTCATGGGGAACTTGGGAAGCCCCACCCCTTCCCTTGCATCCAGTGTTCTCATTGACCACAGGTTTAGTGCATTTGGTTACTGGGCTCACCTTCACAACTAAAGGTGGGGTGTGGCCCTGGAAGTTGATAGGCACCATAAGCCATCTTGGACTACCAGTGATCCTCATTTAGATGATATTATCCTTGATTCCTCCCTGTCACCCATCCTCACAGGGGTCAGTCATTAAGTCAATGATAGTTACACTGTGATGGGGGCTGACCTTGTATGTACTCTTGCAGGTCTTGTATTCCTCCTTTATCCCCAGCCTCAAATCGGAAGCCCAGCAGGGCCCTGTGCCTTCAATCAGTCATCCCTGAAGTGCCTTCATGCATTCAACCACTCTTTTCCTTAAAGGAAACAAAATTTGGATTTATGTTTTAGAGAAGCTTCACAGAAATCAACTTAAATAAAAAAGAACCCTTCCCTGGTAGAAGAAACAGCAGGCAAGGCAGGATTCCTAATTCTATGATACTGCCCAGAGGTCAGGGAACAAGAGTTGAGAGCGAGAAGTGGAGGGGGTAATGAAAGTATGGGGAGCAGGACCAAAAGAATGAGGTGGTAGGACAGTGGGAAGAAGATGCAATAAATATAGAAAGGAGAAATCAAGACGCATCAGGATAAAAGCTCAAACTCTTTCATGCTTAAGATGGGCCAGGCACTATTTTTAGCCATGCATAGCAAAAATCTAGAAGAAAATGAAGGAGAGTAGAGTATGCCACCCCAAAACAAGCCACTTTGGTAAAATAATTATTTTGAGCTGAAGCCATTTGGGCTCCTGAAATCTTTGTTCTTTGTTAAGGAACTCAAAATAACTCAGTTGTCATAAATACCATTCTGGAGAGCTACTCTTTTTTTTTTTAATTCATTTTATTGATTTGTCACAATTGTGCATTAATTGATCCCTCCTCCTCCCTCCATATTCCCCTTCTGTATCCCCCCTTTTGGAGAGCTACTCTTATCTTCTTTTCTGGGAGAGGATTTCAAGGGCACCATGCCCAAAGAGACACTACTAGTCTCAAGACTAGTAGATCACACACTATTCTCTTAAGGGCCCAATTATCTTTACAAAAAGTAAACAAATACCCTTTCTCCTACTCCTTTCCTCCTTATAGGTTAGGTGTGCATGTTAGCTTGCAGATTGAGGGGCACTCCAGAACCCCCAAACCTGCCTGCTCTAAATGGATTTTGCCATCCACTGCATAAAGACAAACATACTGTTAGTGCATAAGACCTTCAGTTGAAAAGACTTTTAATACAATTCATGTGCAATAGAGAGAAGAGAAAGAATGTAGCTAAAAGAGTTTCCAATTAAATACCTAAAGCTACTCATCCCCTAGTGGGTAAATGCCCAGCCAAACAGGGCTGGCCCAAAGCCGGTTCACTGAAGCTTGAAAGCTTGTCACAAGTCTAAGGCACCTTCTGGTGGGAACCCACAGGAAAGGGGCAGAAGGGGCCAGGCAAGTCTGGAAGGAAAGGAGCAAACTCAAACACAAGTCAGCATAAAGGTTGCCATTGTCAGCCTCCCCAGGGTCTCTCACCCAAATCTCTGTCATGTGTCTCTTTCCATGTCCCTGGTACAAGTCCAAGGCCAGGCAAGCACAGCTTCTTCACATGTCTCTGCTCCGCATGCCTCCTCCAAGTCTTCTTGATTTCCATCCTCTCTTCCTCCCTTACTCCATCCCTCCTCTTCTCTAGCTTTCCCTCCCCGCCCAGCTCTTCTCTTCCTTGGGTGGAACTGGGAACATGGAACCTCCCCTTTCCCAGGGAATACCTTTGTCACTTTTTCTTCCATGGCTCCGAGTCCCTGGTACAAGTCCAAGGCTGAGAAGAAAGTGCAGCTTCTCCTTCACATCTCTCTGCTCCATATGCCTCCAGGCCTTCTCTTAGTCTTCTCTCTCCTTCGTTTTCCCAGTGTTTAAATAGCATCTGCTGGCTGCTCAGCTCCCCCCTTCCTTGGATGGGGCAGGGAACCTGGAACCTCCTCTTTCTATGGGAGGAAATTCTTTTTTCTGTGGGGAGTCACACTATTACAAATAGACTCCAAAATTTATCCATCTCTTTGACTCAGTCATCACTGAGCTCTCCCAAATTTTACAGGTATAAACACACTTCTGTTTACTTTTCCTTATTAATCTGTCTTGTCAGATTAGAGTCTCAAGCAGAGTTTGTAGGGTCCCAAACAGAAAGAAAGAGCAGAACAGAGAGAGAAACAGACTACAGTTCCACAAAGGAATGAAAATGTCCCCCAAAGAACACATTTGCAAAGACATGGGAAGGTGAAGGGAACATTTTAAAAGGACAGGTTTGTTAGGAAATAGAAAGAAGAGGATTCTTGCACAGACACAAGACAAGGACAAGACAGGACAAGACAGTTCCCACTGCTGCTTTGCAAAGAACGAAAGTTTTGTGAAAAGAAATGCTTGTGTAATCACAGGCACGCAGTCTTGGGAAGAGAGCTGCCTCTTGCCAATGGAGAAATTGGACTGATCATGTTTTGGGGGGGAGAGGTTCATTCCTTTGTGGAACTGCTATCTGTTGCTAGATGAATTGCTTCTAGGGCATGACCAGGTTGATTTCTAAGGACCTGTGATTATCTATAATGGCCTCCGCCTCCACCCCCCACCTCTGGTCTCCACCTCTGGATTCTCTCCATAGCTGTTGGTACCAAAGGATTTTTCTTTCTATAGTTGACTATGTTAATCATTTCTACTCCCACTTCCAGTTTCTGGTCTTGTGATGCCTCCATCCCAGGATTTTCTGCCTCTCAGCCTCTATCATCAAGCACTTTTTACCTGCTGAGCAAAGGTGATGATGTGAGCACCTGGAACATTTCCCCTGCTTTCTGGAAGTCTATACATAGAGAAGAGAAATATAAAGTCAATGCATAATGGAAAAGTTAGACCTGAATCTCCTCCCAACAACATCTTAAAGTCACGAGTAGAAGAGAATATAATACTAGTTGTAGCAGTGAGTTATGAATTACAGGATTTGATTGAATCACTAGAAAGAGAAATATGGAAAGTAATTGCAAATACAAGAAACACTAAATTTTGTAGGAAACAAACTAAAATAGAGTTAGAAGTCTACTAGACTATTTTGGCAAAGGGAGAGAGTGACAGATGCTTTGGACAAAATAGACATAGTGGATATGGGAAGAAGTGGGCACATTAAACAGGAATTTGGGATTTGAACTTGAGGTGAAACGAAAGGAGTTTTAAAATGCTATTAAATGTCTATTAATAACCAAAGCCCTTTGGAGGGTAAATATGTGATGGGGGTTATGTTATAACATGGTGCCCAAGGGAGCTGTGAAACTTATTACCCAACGTAGAATCAGGTTCTACGTTGGGTAATAAGTTGAATAATCCTGCTATCTGTTGATGGAGAATACTAGAAGGAGACTATTTTGCAAAAATTTCCCAGATAAGGATTCTTCTCAAAAGGTTCATGGCATGGTCTAAATGAAAGTTAAGTTGTGGGGTTTCTCTCACAATCTATAGTTCCATTGAATGCCCCTGTGAGGTTGAGACCCTGTGTCTCTGTACTCCTAATATTCCTAATCCCGCACAGCCCCAAGGCACTGATATTGCTTTAGTCTACACCTTTCCTTTACACTTACATGTGTAACACATGACAATGGCCTTGTGCAGAAGCTTCAAACAATATCTAAGTGTATGGACTACACAGGTGACTATTCCCGGCTCCACTGTCCTCAACCACATAGGTAACAACTAGGGTCAGTGATGGGTGTTTTATTTCAGATAGTTTTCTCTGCAATGCATGTGCATATCGCATGTGCACACACTTGCATATCACATGTGCACACACATACATGTCACATGTGCACACACACAAAGGTCTCACTATGAGCACTACCCACCTGATTTTCCTCATTAATAAAATGTGAGGGAGAAAACCTCTCAGTCATATTGATGCCACTAATCCTGTTTCACAGCTCCCTTGGGTTCCATGTTATGACATAACCCCTCCCCCATCACATATTTACCCTCCAAAGGGCCTTGGTTATTAACAGACATTTAAAGTTTTTTATAGGCTATTTGTTCCTCTACCCTTGTGTACACAGTGTAATCATGCTCTCTCTTTCTTATACATCCTTAGAAGGAGTGGTTGGTCAGAGCTCAATCATTCCACAAATTCTTATTGAGTGCCTACTGTGTTATTAGGGATTGTTCTGGGAGTTGGAAAGCATCTCAGTGAACAAAGCAAATATCCCTAAGGATGGAGTGATAATTTTATGCTGATGAATATTGTCTCTCACTGGTGCAGGGGAACCAATGCTTATTTATTGTTACCTGAAATACTACTCCTGGTTTCAAATGTCTGCACCAGATCAAAAGTATTCAAATAATCCAAAAGAAAGCAGGAAAGGGGGACAAGAATAAACAGTCAACAGAAACAAAACAAAAACAAGAAACAAAACAAAATAAGATAAACAGAGCAATTTCCCTTCCCAATAACTTGATGGCCCTTAATATACAACCCAGTCAATTATTACAGTAAATGTTTTTTTATTACAGTAAATGTTAATGGTGTAAACAATTCAATTAAAATGCAGACATGCATAGAGTAGTTAAAAAGCAGGGCCCCATTAAGTGCATACACAAGAGATATCCTTTAAATATAAGGGTACAAGTGTTTGAAAGTAAATGAATGGGAAAAAATGGGGAAAAACTATGCTATTTACACACAAAAAACCAGAAGAATGCAGTAGATATTATAAATCAGATAAAATAGACTTGAAAATAGTACTAAGATAAAGGGAAAATGTCATAATAGTAAAGGAGACAGTTCTTTAGATAGATAGAATTATAAATATACATGCATCTCTTTTGAATTGGTTTTTATGTATGATGTTAAGGAGTAATCTAGATTCATTCTTTTGTATGTAGCATTCCAGTTTTCCCAGGAGCATTTTTTGAAGAGACTATCCTTGTTCCAATGTCTATTTATTTCTGAGCATTCAATTCTGTTCCATTTGCTTATTTTTGTTTTTGTTCCAGTAGCATGCTGTTTTAATTATTATGGCTTTATAATATAATCTGAAACCTGGGGGTATAATACCTCCATTCTCTATGTTTTGGTAAGGAGGTTTTTGGCTACTCAAGGTCTTTTATTATTCCATATGAATTTCAGTAATTTTTGTTCTATTTATTTAAAGACTATCATTGAAATTTTTATTGGAATTGCATTGAATCTGTAGATTGATTTTGGTAGGATGGCCATTTTAATATAATTTCTTCCAATCCAAGAGCAGGGGATGTCTTTCCATTTCTTTATGTAGTCTTCTATTTATTTTAACAACGTTTTATAGTTTTCTTTGTATAGGTCTTTCATGTCTTTTGTTAGGTTCATTCCCAGGCATTTAATTTTCATTGATACAATGGCAAATGGAGTGGTTTTTTAAAATTTCTTCTTCTTCTGACTGATTTTTTGCATAATAGAAGGCTACTGATTTTTGTGTGTTGATTTTGCAATCGGCTACCTTACTGAGCTGGTTTACTATTTCAATTAGTTTTTCTGTGTTTTTTTTTTTTTGGGGGGGGTTCTCTGCATAAAGTACCATGTCATCTACATACAGTGATAGTTGCATTTCTTCTTTCCCTATTTGCATTCCTTTTATGTCTTTCTCTTTCTTTATTGTCTTAGCTAGAACTTCCAGTACTATGCTGAAAAGTAGTGGTGAGAGCGGGTATCATTGCCTGGTTCCAAATCTTAATGGAAATGTTTTCAGTTTTTCTCCCCTCAAACCATAAAATACATATAAAAAAACATAGGCAAAACACTCTACGACCTATACCACAAAACATCTTTCAGAACACATCTATACATGCAAAGAAAATGAAGGAAAACATAAATATCTTGGACTACATCAAACTAAAAATCTTCTGTACAGCAAAAGAGAAAATAATCAAAACAAAAAAATACCCAACCAAAAGGGAAAAAATTTTTTGCACTCCACTTAATTAACAAGGATCTGGTATCAAAGATTCACAAAGAACTGACACAACAAAAACAAAAGTCCAGTCAAAAAAGTGGGGAGAAGAGCTTAAAAGACACTTCTCCAAAGAGGAAATACAAAAGACCAACAGGCATATGAAAAAATGGCCAACATTACTAATAGTCAGGGAAATGCAAATCAAAACCACAGAGAGATACCACCTTACACCAGTAAGAATGGTCCTTATAAAAAAAAGGGGGGGTGGGCAACAAGTGCTGGTGTGAATGGGGAGGAAAAGGAACACTTTATACTGCTGGTGGGAGTGCAAATTGGTCCAGTCACTATGGAAAACTGTGTGGAGGACCCCCAAACTACTAAAAATGGAATTACTATTCGATTCAGCAATTCCACTACTGTGAATCTACCCAAAGGATACAAAAATACTAATTCAGAAGGACACTTGTACTCAGATGTTTATTGCAGCTATTTATAATAGCCAGGATTTGGAAACAATCCAAATGTCCCAAAACTGATGAATGGATGAAAAAGTTGTGGTATATGTGCACAGTGGAATAATATTCAGCGACCAGAAAAGACCAATCTGATGTATCTGTGATAACATGGATGGACCTAGAAGGAATCATGCTAGTGGAAATAAGCCAGAAAGAAAAAGACAAAAATCAGATGGTCTCACTTCTAGGTGTGATGGAGGGAAAACAAGCAAAAAGTAAAGAAAAATAAAAAAATCACAAGCTGACAACAGAACTAAAGCATACAGCTAGGGAGGGGAAGGGAGAAATCAGGGAAGGGATGAGCACAAAAGATCAACCTGACAACTCATGGGTGATATGGTGTTGTAAGAACCCCAGGGAATACAACAATGTAGTATATATATCTATTACATAATTATGCATATATATATCTATATTTACATATATTTATTTATGTGTAGTTATATATGTTTATATATAAATATATACACAAAGGTGTAAACAATGAAATTAATTAATTAAAATAAATAAAAACAAATAAAGTTACTTAAATCACCATGTTCTTGTATGAAGAAGAAATAAAGGGAGTAGTATAGTAATTGGAAATGAAACAATTGAATATATATATATATATATATATATGGATCTAACAGAAAATCCTCAATATACATCAAGCAAATATTGAAGGAACTGTAGTAGATTTTAACTCCCTCTCTAGTTGATAAAATGATTAGACAAAAAGTCAGCAAAAACACAGAAAGCTTGAACACCACTATCAACCACCTTGGCCAAACTGACATCTAGAGCGTCCTCCCTCCAAGCAGCTGCAAAAGAGATGATTTTTACAAGTACACGTAGCACACTTTACTACAATAGCTCATCATCTGGGCTTTAAAACATATCTCAATAAAATTTAAAGACCCAGGATCATACAGAATATATTCTGATTTTAATCAAATTAAATTAGAAATCAATTATAATGATATATTGGGACCCTCCCAAATATCTAAAAATTAAACAGCATGCTTTTAAATGATCCATGGGTCAAAGATGAAATCAGAAAATTATTAAATTAGAAAATATTTTGAGCTGAATGACAATGAAAGCAGTACAGATCAAAACTCATGAGATTAAACTAAAGGGATACTTGGAGAGTTTACATGATAAAAGATAAAATTAAATAATGATATTGGAAAAGTATGTAAAACAAATGACCTAAAGTTTCCTGTAAACAAGTTGGAAAAAAAAGCAAAGTTAATCCCTAGTAACTAGGATGTGAAGTAGAACAGGAATTTAGCACAATTACTGCAGCCCCTACCTCCCTCATCCAGTATTTCTGAGAAACAGCTGTGCACATTTCAGAACAAAGTGACTCACACCCTGTTAATTTATCTCAGACCAAGTGTTGTGAGTTTTAAAACTTCTAGCTTATCTAACAGGAGGTTAGGGGTCAGGTGCTTTTGATAAACAAAATTGGTCAAATCTCATTACCCCAGTCTGTAAATTCCCTCCCATTTCATAAAATAAATAAATAAAAGTGGTCAAAACCCACTCAGGAGCTCATCTGAGAACCTCTGCCCTGGCAAACTGACCAAGTATTTATATCAGTGTGATTCTTCTCTGAGTCTGCCTACTTAACTCTCCAGTATGTTCTATCACCTACAATAAAGCTTCATTCCCAAGTCACCTGTACTGATTCCCGCATGAATTCTTGCTTGTGTAGAATTAAAGACCCTCAGGGTTCTTCAGCAACCCTGGACCCCAACAGAGGGAAATAATAAAGGACAGAAACTTTATTGGAAACAGACAATGTACAAAATTAACAAAGCAAAATCAGATTTTTGAAAAGATAAAAAAATTAACAAACCTCTGACTAGACAGATCAACAAGAAAACTACTGGCAGGAGAAAACTCACTGCTACAAGGAACACAGCAGACAGTGGAGACTCTGAAAAAGATATTTAGAAAAACAACGAAAAATTTTCAGTCAACAAATTTGGAAAGGTAGACAGGACGTGTGCAGGAAAAAGTTGAACCATGATGCAAACAACTGCTGCCAAGGCCAAATCCCTGGGGAGCTCTTGAATTGCAATTACCCCAGGTCTGAGCTAGATGGTCATCACTTGGTACCCCCGATACAATCAGCCGTTACATGGCCCAGTAAGGAGTATGACTTTCTTTCTACAGTTAAAATCCCTGAAGCAACTGAAGGCTGTCTGTCAACAGTACTCCAAGTAGCCTAAGTACCAAGCCCTTCATGAAAGGGAGCTCTGGGGGTTACATCACAGGTTCCCCTTAAGGAATGTTTCTTTTCAAACCAGATCAGCACTGTCAGCAGCAAGACAGAGTGGGTTGAGGCAGAGAGGATTAAAGCATTATGAGTTGTTAGAATACTAGATGAAAAAATAACACCATTACTATTTACCACCCACTGTGGGTCAGGCACCATGGTAGGAACCAAAGATATGGAGTAAAGATACAGTCCTTGTCCCTCAGTGGAAGGAAGCAGACAGTGTGTAATGAAATGTCATATAAAGTATGTGCTATTATAATGTTGTAGGAATGAAGGGGGCTGAACAATTTATTCTGCCTTTGACTAGAGGTAGGGTGGGGGTGTGTGTGAGTAGGCTGAATTTCCAGAAAGGTTTTCGGTAACATTTTAGCAACTGCAAGACCCAGAAGGTTTTGTACAGGATGTGAACAGGATTGAGGAATTTTTTGAACATAGTTCTGATATTTTTTAATGCTCTCAGAGTATAATTTAGTTTAGAAAAATATGATATTCACAAGAGCCTTTCTAAAACAACTGCTAATGGAAGATATATCTGTATTACTATAAACAGTATGTTTTTCCCAGAAATACTTTTTCTGCCAATTATGTGCTGCATTTTAGAAGCAATGGTTATAATATCTTTAGGACAAACATTAATATTCTTGGAAAATGCAACAGAAAGCTATAATAAACAGAGTTTATTTAGGACATTTTAATTTACAGACACTATTTTGGTAGTGTGCTTGAGCTATAAAAATAGAAAAGAAGTTCCCTCTACTTCCTGGCTATGTATATAGAGAAACTCTCACTACGAAGTGTCATTTCATTTAGTTACCACAAATTCAAATCTTGGAACACAGAATCCCAAAGAACTCAAAGACCTTATGCCCTGAACACAGACAGCACCACCTACCACTCACCCTGCAGCTTCACATACAACCTTAGAATAAAGGCCCTCAAGGATCTCAAGAGACTTCACACCCTAAACACAAATCAACAAATACTAAAGACTCACTCTTAAAATACAAATACTCAATGAGTTTAGAGACCTTGTACCTTGATACAAACTCCCCAAATACCTCAGTTTTGAAACTTGGAACACAGACACTCAAGCATACTTCATACACTAAAATTAGACTCCAAATACCCAGAACCAAACTTGGGACAAAGACACTGTAGGAGTTCAGGCACCCCTTGCACACTGAACATATCTCTTTCCCCCATTACCTCATACCCAAACCTTAGAACACAGAATGTGAAAAGACATCAGAGACCATCCTGGCTTAATACAAACCCAAAACACCACAGACTCAAATCTTGGGTGTATACCCTCTAAAGGCTTAGAGAAAAATCTCTGAATAGACTCCTTAAATACCTTACAATTAAAGGATAAAAGGGCCCTAAATGGGTTCAGAAATCTCATTTCCTAGAAACAGACCCCCAATTACCTCAGAATCAAATCTCATAAAATAGAAGCCCAGAAAAGCCCAGAGTTATCACTCCCCAAACCTCAGAATCAACCCTTGGAAAACAGACATTGAAGGAGTTCAGCAGTATTACACACAGAAAACATCACTGAAGACCTCAGACTCACACCTTGGGACAGGTACACAGAACCAAAATCTTATGGAATGGCCAAGATATTAAAAAAATTCACAGTCCTCATACTCTGAAAAAAGACATATATGTCAGAGCAAAAGTCTGAGGCACAGATCCCCACAGATTTTAGAGATCTCCCAACCTGAACACAGACTCCCAAGTACCTCAGACTAAACCTTTCGGAATACAGTTTGTTACAAATTTCAGAGATTGCATGTTCTGAGGATGAACTCAACAAATACCTCAGACTGAAACCTGGGACACAGACCCTCTAAAAATTCAGAGACTAGTACTCTGAACACAGTCCCTAAGTGTACCAGACTCAAATTTTGGAAAGGGCCCTAAATATGTTCAGAAACCTCTGTCACTGAAGACACACCATGAATGAATTACCTCATAATTAAAGCTAAGAACACAACTCCAAAGAGTCAAGGGCCTCACACCATACATACAGATCCCCCACATCTTAGCTTCAGCTTGGGACATGTAACCTCAAAGAATTCAGAGGGCTCCCAAGCTGAACATAGACAAAAAAATAGCCTGAGATTCAAATCTATGAAAACAGATCCTCAAAGATTGTCAGGAAACTTTTACCTTGAACACAGATTCAAATCTTGAGATACAGACCCTCAGAAAATTCAGAGAACTCCCATCCTGACCACAATATGTTAAACACTTAAGTTTCAAAACTTGGCACACAGACTCTGAAAGAATCCTGAGTCCTTACATAGTGAACACAGACTGCCAAATACT
Organism: Uropsilus gracilis; assembly: GCA_004024945.1. Classification (NCBI taxonomy): domain Eukaryota; kingdom Metazoa; phylum Chordata; class Mammalia; order Eulipotyphla; family Talpidae; genus Uropsilus; species Uropsilus gracilis. The sequence continues at coordinate 23,426 of PVHY01014076.1, forward strand.
TAAATAAAATGTAGAAAAACCCACTTTCAAAGATTTTAGAGACTTCATATCTTGAATAGCAACCCCCAAATACCTACTATGCAAATTTGGGGATGTAAAACATCTAGAAGCTCACAGACTAAATACTTTAAGTTTAATCCCTAATATCATAGGGTCATATTGAAAAAGGCCCTAAATGAATTAAGGAAACTCATATCCTGAAAACTCCCCAGTTACCTCAGAATAAAACCTTGGAATGCAGACCCTGAAAGAATTCAGGCTTAATACTCTGAGAACAAATCAGTAAATACCTTGGACTCAATTCTTGGAATGAGCCTTAAAGGCTTGAGGGGTCATATCCAGAAAGCGATCACTAGTTACTTCAAACTCAAACTTTAGAATACAGACCCTCAAGACTTTAAAGACTTTACTCAAAGAACTCATAGACTTTACTCTGCACCAAACTTCCTATAACTTTACATTCATCCCTTGGATTCAGGCCCTGAAAGAATTCAAAGGTGTTAGGTCTTTAATACAGATTTCCAATGACCCCAGACTCAAACCTTGGGACATGAGTTTCTGGCACTTCATATTTGGAACAAACTTTCCAGATATCCAAGTTTCAAACAGTGAAAGAGAACTTCAAAGATATCAGAGACCTTACTCCTTTTTATTTTTTAAATTTAATTTACAATTTTTTCAAATTTGCATATATATCCTTAAAAGATTATCTCAAATCCTCAACAAATACTTAAAATTTCAGAGACTTTAAACTGTGAAGAGAGACCCACAAAGTAGATTTTAAGACCTCATCTTCTGAACTTAGGCATCAAATACTACAGATGAAACCTTATGATACAGACCATCTGAGTTCAAAGACTGACTACCCTAAATACAAAACCATCCCCCAAATCAGGTTCAAATCATAACAACATACTCTCACAAATTTCGGTGACAGGTCTTCATATTAGACCCTAAATATCTTAGTCTTCAACTTTGGACACAAACCATCAAAGGATTTAGAAATTCCACACCATGGACAAGACTCCAAATACCTGAGTAAGGCCTTAGGACACAGATTCTTCCAAATTTGGAGACTAAACACTCTGAACACAGATATGCTAATACCTCAGATTCAAAACTTGAAACATAGACACTAAAAGAGTTCAAGGATCTTACATTATGAACTTAGATCTAAATATCTCAGACCCTAATATGGGATTCATATTCCCTAACAGTTTATCATCTCATAGCCTGAATACAAACACAAAACACTTCAGACTCACAAATTGAAATATACATTCTCAAGGGGTTGAGAAATATAATGTCTAGAACCCAGACCTAATATGACAGACTGAAATCTTTGGACATAGACCCTGTAAAGAACAGAGACATCACACTCTGAAACCAGAACCTCCCCAAATTTAAAGTCAATATTTGAAACAGAGAACCTTCAGGAGTTCAAAGACTCTCATAACATCAACACAGATTCTTGAACACCTCAGATTTAAACCCTGGAATGTGGACCCTCAGCATTTCAGAGGCTTCAGAAACTCTAAAATACCACGAACACAAATCTTAGAACACAGACCTTCAAAGAGTACAGATCTCAAATTCTGAACATGGACCATCCAAAGACTTCAGACTCAAAAACTGTGACACAGACCCTCACACTCCATAATACCTTAAGCTTGGGTTGAAGACCATCTAAGACTTGAGAAAAGTCATACCCTAAGGCAGGACCCAAGTACACCAGACTAAAATCTTGGAACATAGATGATGAAAGCATTTAGAATCCTTACTACCTGAACTCAGACCCAAACACCTTTGATGTAAACCTTTGCGAGGTTCAGAGACTACACTTCCTGAATTTACATGCCAAATACCACACACACCTTAGGAAGTAGATCCATTAAAACTTCAGAGACATCATACCCAAGATGCTGATACCAGAATAGCTCATATTCAAAGCCTGGGACAGAGACCTCAATGTGTTCATTATCGCTAACATAACTAAGAGACCTCTCAACATGAGCACAGATCTCTCAAATGCCTCCAACCTCCAACTAAGTCCTTGTGACAGAGACCCTCATGGAGTTTTTAGTGTCAAGCCCTGTGACTGACCCTCAATAGTCAGAGAACTTACTGCCTGATTATAGCCCTTTAAGTATCCCTGGCCCAAACTTTAGTACATTGAGCTTCAAAGCATTAAAATCCCTTAACCCTCATGACACATAACCAAATACCTATGACATAAACCTTAGCACAAAGACCCTCCCCCCTGCCACACTGTTCAGAGATTTCAAACCCTGAATACAGAACCTGAAATACCTAGGCTCAGATATTGGAACATCAGATCTCAAATTGTTTAGACTTCACATCCTGATCATAAAACCCCTGAACACTGTAGATTCAAATGTTAGGATACAGATGTCCAAAGATTCCAGACTTCAAATCGTGAGTACAGCAGTTCAAGTACTTGGAACAAAACTTACAAACTTGGAATACAGCCTTTAAAAAGTTCATATATCTTACATCATGATCTTATGACACCCTAGTACCTCAAACTACACAACAAATTACACAACAGTTTGTTAACGATTTCAGAAACATCACACACTGAATATAGATCCCAAATATCTCATCTCAAATGCTGGGACAAAAAACCATCTAAAGTTTCAGAACCCTAACATGTAGAACATAGATTCCCCAATGTGACAGACTCTAATCTTGTGAAACAAATTTCATCAAATTCCATTGTATAGAATGATCACTGCCTGACCATGCTATACAAATACCCCAGACTCATTCTTTGGGCAGCGAATGAACACAGGAACAAATGTGTTCAACTTAAACTTTGGGAAATGGACTCTAGAACAATTAGGAGAATTCATACTCTGAATATAAATTCCCATGTACCACATACTCAAATCTTAGAACCACAGACCTTCACAGTGTTCGGAGATCTTACATCCTTAGCCTACACCAATACATAGCTCAGACTCCAACTTTGGAACACAGGCTGTCAAAGGGTTTGAAGATCTTATACTTTAACCACTGAACCTCAGACATCTAGAAATAAGTCCTTGAAAAGCAGGTTACCAGTGAGTTCAAAGGCCATAGACATTGAACATAGATACTGTTGTTTTCTCACAGCAAAACCTTAGTTAAACATCACCAGAATGTTAAGAAATTTCTAATCAGGAACTCACATATCAGTACATTAAAGCAAAATCTTGGGAAAAACAGAGTGGAAGAGTTTAGATACTATACATTTCAGATTCAATCTTTGGACCACAAATAATGAGTTAAACATTTCCTACTCACTGACACAGACTCCCTAAACACCTCTGATTCAAACTTGGAAAAAAGATCTATGAACACTTTAGAGACCTCACAATCTCAACACAAATCCCAAAATACCACACACTCAAATCTTGGAGCACAGAGCCTTAAAGTCTTCAGAAATCTCACATTCCAAACACAGACCCCATACACTTCAGACTCCAACTTTGAAACAAACTCTACAGTGTTCTGCAGCCTCACAGTCTAAAGAAACACTTCCAAAATACCTCAGAAACCATATTTGGAACATAGACTCTGAAAGAGTTCATAGACCTCACACTCAGAACATAAATTTCCAAATGCTTCAGTCTCAAAGCTTGTGACAAAACTTGTAAAGAAAGCTAAAATTAAAACCTGAACATAGATTCCCCTCAAATTTCTGGGACTAAAACTTGGGTCACCTAATCTTAATGAGCTCAGAGACCCAACTGACTGAACACAGAACCCCCCAAACCAAATACCTCACATTCAAACTTGAAGTCAGAGATCCTAAAAGATTTTTGAGTTCTAATAGCAGGAATAACAGATCCTGATGCTGGAGATTCAAAACAGTAAACACAGATGCTCAAAGGTTTCAGAGACCTGACATTTTGAACACAGACCAGCAAATACATATAGTATACATAAAGGTCCCAAAGACTTCAAAGAACTATTCTAAAGATGATCTCCAAACACCCAAGTATCAATTCCAAGAAAAAAAACCTTTAAGGCAGCATAGAACTCACAACATATACACACATTTCAAGACCTTACAGTGACCTTAAACTTTTGTTTCATTCAAAGACCTCACATTCCAAACACAGATCCTCCAATATATCAGTTAAATTACAGACCTCCAAAGGATTCAGGGATGGACATTGTAGTCTAAATAAGAACTCTCAAATATCTCACACTCAAACTTTGTGACACTGAACTTTGAAGAATTCCAAAGCTTCTCAGGATGTACATCTTGATATAGACCCACAAATGCATGGGATCTCACATCCTAACATAGATCTGTGAACATATCTAACTCAAAATCTTAGGACACAGATCCTTAAAGAGGTGAGGCCAAAGATCCCACACTCTAAACAAAGACCTCCCAAACACACTTCAGTGTCAATTGTGCAAATAATGACCCTAACACACCAGAGACCCCTCTAATATATCTTCAAATACTCGGATCTTGTAACAGAGATGCTTAGGGTTCAGAGCTCTCTCATTCTCCATACAGATACCCAAACAGCTCACATTCTGAATTTGTATACTAGACTCAGAAATTTCAGAGACCTCACATCCAGAGCCCCAAATGCTTAGTTAAAACTGTAGTACACAGAACCTTAAAGAGTTCAGAACTCACAGTCACAGATGCCCAAACTTCAGGTTCAAACATTGGGACACAGAACCTTAAAAGGATCAAAGGCCTCACAACCTGAACTGAAACATCAAACAACGCGTAAGTCAAATTATAAAAATGACTCTCAAAAAGTTGAGAGATATTTGACCTCAAACACCTCAGAACAAAACCTCAAAAAGCAGACCCTAGCTGAGTTCCTAAGCACACACCTGAGCAGACTCCCAGGTACCTCAGAGTCATACATTAGTAGACAGATTCTTAATGAGACATGAGTTTGACACTCTGAACTCAGAACCCCAAATTCTTAAGATTCAATCTTGGAACATAGATACACAATGATTTCAGAGACCTCACAATCTGCAAACATACCTTAAACACTTCACACCCAAAAGCTTGGGATGCAACTTTCTAAAATTTAAGACACTTAATATACTGAATCCAGATTCCTAAATATCTCAGACATCAGCCCTCATAGGGAAATGAACAGTATAAAATTTCACATGCCTCATAGCTTGACAATGATGACCAATACTTTCAACTGAAATCTTGGGACACAGACTCTGTAGGATTTCACAGACTTTATACCCTGAGCACAAATCTCCAAATATCACTGACTAAACACTTGGAACAGAGATCATCAAAGAGCGGAGACCTCACATCTTGGATACAGACTCCCAAGAGTTCACACTCTAACTCAAAGCACAATGAAAGCTTCAGAAATGTCATGCTTGAACACATATCTTCCAGCACCTTGGACTGAAACAGCTGTTAGGCACCTAACAGATGCACAGTGACCCTGAGACATATCAAACAATGGTCTTAAAAAAAAGACCCTGAACAGACTGGCCTCCCAACACGCTCAGACTCAAACTTGGAACACAGGTCATCAATGTATTTCCACACCCCAAACCATAAACTCACACCCCACTCCCCATCAGATTTAAACCTCAGATTTAAACATTCTCACAGAGGCTAGAGAGCTCCATTCTGATCACAGACATCCAAATACTTTAGATTTAAATCTTGAGCCATAGACAATAAGTTTACACACCTCTCCCTCAGAATAGACCTGCAAATATCTCTATCATTTTGAACATCAACCCAAGCACCTCAGATTCCTTGTAATGAACACAGATCCCATAAGATTCCTGTGATTACTCAACCTGTACACACACCTCCAAACACCTCAGACTCAGTATCTGGGACTAGGATCTCCAGGTATTCAGACCTCAGAGCCAGGATATGAACTTCCAAACATCCCAGACTCAAATGTTGTAAAACAAAGTGTTGAAAGAACTCAGAAAACCTCTCAACTGAACAGACCATAAGTAATGCAGATTTAAATTTTGTACTATTGCACAATCACAACAACCACTGACAAAGAAGCAGGGAGTCATGGAGCATGTTGCCAATGGCAGATATGCTAAAGAAAAGTGAGATCTTGGCCTTTTTTATTGATGGAAATATCATATACAATATTAATCACTTGGGTAGGAGGGCCAAGGGTAAATATGCTATGTCATTTAGGCTTTGGGTGGGGGAAATGTGTCTACTAATTGGATATCTGCTCAATCATCTGATACTATAATTGAAACATACTCTTGACCCCTGCTCAGGGTCAATGACCACTACCATCGTGCCTCTTGATGCATACTCATTGGTCCAGGGTGATCAAGTGTCCTGTGTTTGCTTGACTCAAAAGGAGTCTTGTGGCTCTGGTTCATTACATTCTTTTAAGCTTGATAACTAATTGATTGGTTTGCTCTAACTTGCCAAGTTAGACATATGTAATTCAGCAGACCCACAGTACACAATCTCTCAACAAGTTGAGACATTATCTCTGCTCACAGATTCCACATATGCCACATTCAAGTATTCAAAAAGAAACCCTAAAGGTTTAGGAATAATCACCTTATGAATACAGACCCAAATACCCTCAGTACAGGAACTCAGGAACACAGACTCTCCAAGAGTTCAAAGACTTAATATTACAAGTACAGATCACAAATATCTCAAACTCAATATTATGAAAAAAGCCTTTCAAAGAATTGAGACTGCATATCCTGAACACAGACCTTCAAATATTCCAGATTAAAACACTGGACACTTAATACTCCACACACTTCTCATTCCCTGGATATGGTTCTATACATACAGCAGAATCAAATTTTGGAATATGGGCCTTCAAATAAGTTGGAGTCTTCACACCCTAAATCTATGTCCCAAATCCTCATATAGCATGGACTCAATATTAGAAGATAGAACCTCCAAGAAATCAGAGAACTCATGCCCTGAATAGAGACACTAAAATCTCAGAAGCAAACCCTAAAAGAGTACAGAGATCTTACAGCTTAGACATTGTCCCAAACAACTCAAATGTCAAGCTTGAATACGAGAAAGAAGACTCTATCTTGTAATTTAAATGCGCACCTTGATATTTTTCAGATGGGAGATGTGGAATGTAGACCTTCTTGAGTTCATAGAGCTTACAGTCAGAACAGAGATTTCCACACAGCTCAGACACAAACCTTGGAACACAAACCTTCAAAGAACCCAGAAATCTTAACTCTGAACACAGAATCCACATGGCTTATATTCAAATATTAAAACACTGACCCAAATGTATTTGTGACTATTTTCTGTTGATATGGACCCCAAATACTTCAGACTTAGAACTGAGGCATGAGAGGGGGATTATGGGGAGAAAAGGGAGGAAGGGTTCAACAGAGTATAGTGGAGGACCGTGGGTGCTTTGATGGCTGGTGGTGTGGTAACAAACATATGAAGAGGCAGGAACCTATACCTCTAACTCATATATATATATATATATATATATATATATATATATATATATATATATATGGTGTGTATATATATATATATGTATATATATATATATGGTGTGTATATATATATAGGTATATATATGTATAGGTATACAGTATTGTAAATTATTGTTACCTCAAAAAAAATCTTGGAACACATACCCTTGGTAATTTCAGAGATCATAATCAAAAATGAAGACCCACAAATACATTAAACTCAGAATTTAATCTAAGATCTCAAACTCTGAAAGCACAGATGCCCATATAATTCCTATTCTAATCTTGGAGCACACCTAATTAGTTCAGAGACCTCACATTTTGTTCATTGACCCCCAAATACATCTGATTCAAAAGTTAGAATACAAGACCGCAAAGATTTCTGAGATTTCACACACTGAACACATATAATCAAATGCCACAAACGCAGATCTTGGTGCACTGACCCTCTAAAATTTAGAGATGTCACACTCTGACTTTAGACAACAAAATAACATCAATCAGCAAACTTTTAAAACAAACTTAGGAAACAAATTCTCAAATAAGTCAGACATTCCCAGCTTTGAAAAGAGACACTAAATACCTCATACTCCAAACATGCATGATAGTGTTCTAAGTTATTACATCTGGACACACACTTCCAAATACTGGTGAGTCAAAATCTGGAACTCAGATCCTCGATGAAGTATAGACCTCATACCCAGCAAATGCCTTAGAAACACCTGATACTACAACCATAGGCCACAGACCTTCAACAAGTTCAGAGAAATCAATCTTCAAAAATAACCATGCCTGTCTTATAAATATTAAAACAGATACTAAAAGACTTGTGAGGGCTTATACCAGAATATAGACATAAAACATCTCAAATCTTAGAGAGCACAGTTCCTCAAATATTTCACAGAGCTAAAACTCTTTAACACAGACAGGAAAACACATCAAATTATCATAGGTCATAGATTCTCAAAGACTTCAAAGTCCTTACATTCTAAATAAAGATTTATTTGGATTCAATCCTACAAAAAAAGTCTGGTACCTCATACTCTCAACATGTACCACCAAACATTTAAAATCCAGAAATGACAACACAGAACCTCAAAGAGTTAAGAACACTCAAATCCTGAATACAGACCCCAGAAACCATCTCCAAATCTGTACCAAAGATCTTTAATGGTTCAGAATCCTCATGGTAAACACAGACCCCCAAATATGTTGATTAAAATTTTAAGACACAGACTCTTAGTGAGTTTGGAGACATCATGGCCTATGCAGAGTTTCAAACTCCTCTAACTTAAATCTCAGGATTCAGTACCTAAAAAAGATCCCTGAATTCTCACACCAAGTCAGAGAAGCAAACTTAGGACATAGGCCCTCAAAGAGTTCAGAGACCTCAAAATGTAAATTCTTTCCCTAAATACCTCAAACTAAAACTAAAAAATAGACTGAATCAGATAAGAGACTCTTTTCTCTTCCTTCTCTCCCTATTTCCTTCCCTCCCTTCCTTTTTCTCTTTCCCACCACCCATTAAGCCCCCTTGACCTTCTCTAACCCCAATCTCAGAAACATCAGTTCAGTTAGCAATGTCTATAACTATTTTGCTTCATTACTTCCTCTGTTTTTCCCCTTATTTATGCATATATGTATATATAAATTGTTCAATATTTGCCTTTATGACTATGCTTTATGTAATCACCTTGACTTTTTCCATTTTGCTACAAATGGTAGCATTTCATCTTTCTTTATATGTGAATAATATTCCATTGTTTTATATACCACAGATCTTTATCCAAACCACCATCAGTGGGCACTTAGGTTGCTCTCATTTCTTAACTATTGGAAATAATGTCATAATAAACATTGTGGAGCACATAATTTTTTGGATAATGATTTTGTGTGCTTCACAAAGAAGCACACAGAAGTGGGATAGTTGGATGTGTGGTATTTCTATTTTTTATTTTTTAATGATAGGTCTGCGCCAAATTCCAAAATGACCACTAATTTATATTTCTACCAATAAAGTATAAGGGTTCCTCTTTCTTCACATCTTCTCCAACCCTTCTTAAAATTCTTTTTGATATCATTCTCACAGGTATGAGATGATATTTCATTGTGGTTTTGATGTGCATTTCTCTTCTTAGGAATGATGAGCATTTTTCATATATTTATTAGTCTTTTGTGTACCGTCTTCAGAAAATTGTCTGTTCAGGCATATTCCCCATTTTAAATATTGGGTTGCTTGCTTTTTAGATGTAGTCCCATTAGTTTATTTTTGCTTTTGTTTCCATTGTCATTAGAGTGATGCCCCAAAGATATCACTGAAGTCAAAGTCTTGAAGTGTTTTTTTTTTCTTTGTATTTTATGACTTCAGTATTATATCCAAGTCTTTGATCTATTTTAAATTATTCTTGTGTGACTGGTGCCGGCACCAGGCCTTTGTGTTGCTTCCTTGTGTTGCTACCATGCAGACCTGGAGAGCCGCCCCCTCTCCATAGCCAGGTTCCTGAGAGAACCCGCCCAACCTTCCCCCCAACCAGGTGAGATGTTGGAAGTCACTGGCACTGGCACCAGCCCTCTGGGAGGGTTCCTTCCTTGTGTTGCTGCTGCTGTAGACCCGGAGAGCCACCCCCCTCAGCCAGGTTCCTGAGGGAACCGGCCCGACATTCCCCCCACCCAGGTGAGATGCCGGAAGTCACTGGTGCTGGCACCAGGCTTCTGGGAGGGTCCCTTACTTGTGTAGCTGCTGCTGCAGACCTGGAGAGCTGCCCCCCTCAGCCAGGTTCCTGAGGGAACCCGCCCAACCTTCCCCCCACCCAGGTGAGATACCAGAAGTCACTGGCACTGGCGCTGCAAATTAGTAAACTAAACTACAGATCTACTTGCAATCTGGAAAACACTACTATCAGCATGCCAACCAACATCAGAACCATGGTTTCTCAATATGTAGAACAAGTTAGAAAGCAAAACACAGTCAGGGGAAAAACTGTGGATATGCAAGCAAGCCCTACAGCAAATAATCCATCTCCACCAAAGAAAAGACAATCTCCAGAAAACACCAAGGAAAACATTGAAGAAATGATGTGTCTCTCAGACAAAGATCCCAACATGAACATGTTAAATGCACTCCAACAGATAAGAGAAGAATCAGAAAAAAAGGACAACAGAATGACAGAAGCATTTAATGCACTAAGGGAAGATGTAGAAAAATATAAAAAAAGAAAGCATCAATATGTATGACCTAATCAATGAACTGAAGAATGAAAATGAATCCCTAAACATGAAATTGAAGGAGACTCAGGATTTATGGGTTGCAATAGAGGAGCTCAAAAATGCAGGGAAAAGTCATGGTAGCAGATTAAATGAAACAGAAGAATGAATCAGCACGCTTGAAGATACAGAAATAGAGAGGACAAAGAAAGAAAAAGAGGGAGAAAAACAAATTAAGAAGACTGAAGAAAAACTCAGAGATATGTCAGATTCCTTAAAGAAAAGAAACAATAAGAGTAATAGGAATCCCAGAAGGAGAGGAGAGAGTCATGGGAACTGAAAGGCTTTTCAATATAATAATAGAGGAGAACTTCCCAAATCTGAAGAAATGAAAATAGATGCACAGAAGCAAAAGGACACCAAAGTACTTTAATGAAAGAAAAGCCACAATGAGACACATCATTTTAAAACTTCCAAGAACCCAAGATAAGGAAAAAATAATGAGAATGGCTAGAGAAAAGAAACAGATAAACTACAAAGGAAAATCCATTAGACTGACCTCAGATTTTTCTGAAGAGACATTCTGGGCAAGGAGAGAATGGAGTCACATCTACAAAAAACTCCAAGAAAAAAGTGCCAGCCAAGAATACTCTACGGAGCAAAGCTATCCTTCCTCTATGAAGGAAAAATTAGAACCTTCTCTGACAAGCAGTCTCCAAAAATTTGCTACCACTAAACACCTACTTTAAGAAATTTTGCAAGAGGCTTCAAGAGCAAAACCATAAGAAGAGCAAATAAAACAAACTAACAAAAAGAAAAGAAACCAAATTAAAATCCCAAAATGACCACCAGGAGACCATTAGAATCTCAAACATCAATAATCACCCTAAATGTCAATGGTCTAAACTCAGCAATCAAAAGACAGAGTTACAAACTGGGTCAGAAAACAGAACCCAACATTCGGCTGCCTCCCAGAAACACATCTGATCTCTAAGGATAAGCATAGACTAAAGGTACAGGACTGGAAAACTATACTACAGCCAAATGACCCCCAAAAGAAAGCAGGGGTTGCCATTCTTATATCAGACAGAGCAGACTTCAAATTTAAAAAAGTGACAAAAGATAAAGATGGCCACTAACTAATGGTTAAAGGATCAATCCACGAAAAGATATAACAATAATCAACATATACGGACTGATTGAGGGAGCACCAAAATTCATAAAACAACTACTAGTACAACTGAAATAAAATATTGGTGAGAATACATGTGTGGTAGGAGACTTAACATGCCACTTTCAGCAAAAGACAGATCAACAAAACAGCAACTACACAAAGATGCAAAAGCTTTAACGGAAGATCTAGACCAAATGGACCTAATAGATACGTACAGTACACTGCACCCCAAGGAAAAGAATATACTTTCTTTTCAAATGCACACAGTTCATTCTCTAAAATTGACCATATATTAGGCCACAAGGCAAACCTGAACAAATACACAAAGTTAAAAATAATACCAACCTTTTCTCCAATCATAAAGGCATCAAATTAGAAATCAACAATGAAAAGGAAATAAGGAGAGCAAAAACTACATAAAGACTGAACAACAGGCTTTTGAAAGATCACTGGGTAAAAGAGGAAATCAAAGAAATTAAAACCTACATGGAGGCAAACGACAAAGATGACACAATATTCCAGAATGTGTGGGATGAAACAATAGCAGTATTAAGAGGAAAGTTCATAGCAATACAGGCCCATACAAAAAGAATTGAAACAGCCCAAAGAAATACTCTAATCTCCCAACTTGACCTAGAAAAAGAGCAACAAAAAATCCTAAACCCAGCAGAAGACAAGAAAAAACAAAAATAAAAGCAGAGATTAATGAAATAGAAACCAAAAAGACCATCGAGAAGATAAACAAAAGCAAAAGCTGATTCTTTGAAAAAAAAAAACATAAAATTGATAAACCCCTTGCAAGGCTTACAAAGAAAAGAGGAGAGAAAACTCAAACAGGATCATAAACGAAAAGGGAGATAATGGAGCAGACCCAGCAGAAATCCAAAAGATAATTAGAGACTACTATGAACATTTATACGCAAACAAATACAGAAGAGATGGACAAATTCCAAGAACAATACAGTCATCCAAAATTGAACAAAGAAGAAATAGAGAATTTAAACAGGTCAATCACAAGCAGTGAAATTGAGGCAGTCATCAGAACTCTCCCTAAAAACAAGAGTCCAGGTCCAGATGGTTTCACAAATGAATTCTACCAAACTTTCAAAGAGGATCTAACATAGGTACTGTTAAAACTCTTTCAAAAAATTGAGAAAGAAGGAAAGCTACCAAATACCTTCTATGAAGCAAACGTGACACTAATTCCAAAACCAAATAAAGATAGTGCAAAGAAAGAGAGCTACAGACCAATCTCCCTAATGAACACAGACGCAAAAATTCTAAACAAAATCCTGGCAAACTGAGTCCAAGATTGCATAAAAAGGATTATCCATCATGACCAAGTGGGATTCATCCCAGGGGCACAGGGATGGTTCAACATCCAAAAATCAATCAACATAATCCATCACATCAACAAAGAGAAAAACAAAAACTATATGATCATATCAATAGGTGCGGAAAAAGTATTCAATAAAGTTCAGCATCCTTTCATGATGAAAGGCCTGGAAAAAATTGGTATAAAAGGAACATACCTCAACATAATAAAAGCTATATATGACAAATCCACAGCAAATATCATTCTCAATGGGGAAAAACTGAAACCATTTCAATTAAGGTCTGGAACCAGGCAGGGATGCCCATTCGTTCCACTCCTTTTCAACATAGTTCTGGAAGTCCTAGCTAGGGAAATAAGGCAAGAGAAAGACATAAAAGGAATCCAACTAGGGAAAGAAGAAATAAACCTATCATTATATGCAGATGATATGATACTGTAAGTAGAGAGCCCAGAAAAATCAACAGAAAAGCTAATTGAAATAATGAACCAATTCAGTAAGGTAGATGGATACAAAATGAACACCAAAAATCAACAGCATTCATATATGCAAAGAATCAATCAGAAGAAGAAGGAATAAAAAAAAAAACACCCCATTTACCATTGCACCAAAGAAAATCAAATACTTGGGAATAAACCTAACAAAAGAAGTAAAAGACCTATACAAAGAAAATTATAAAACATTCTTAAAAGAAATAGAAAATGATGTTAAAAAATGGAAATACATTTCCTGATCATGGATCGAAGAATCAACATTATCAAAATGGCCATACTATCAAAGGCAATCTACAGATTCAATGCAATTCCAATAAAGATCCCAATGATATATTTTAAAGAGTTAGAACAAAAATTACTGAAGTTCATATGGAACAACATAAGACCCTGAATAACCAAAACCCTTTTGACAAACAGAAGAGAGAATGGAGGTATTACTATTGCAGACTTCAAACTATACTACAAAGCCATAATATTTAAAACAGCATAGTACTGGTACAAAAACTGACAAAACAGACCAATAGATCAGAATAGAATACCCAGAAATAAAACCGCATATATATGGTCAACTAATCTTTGACAAAGTGGAAAAAAACATACTCTGGAACAAGGATAACCTCTTCAGTAAATGGTGCAGGGAAAACTTGATCAAGACATGTAAAAAAATGGACCAGGACAACACCCTCACACCCTGTACAAAAAATCAACTCAAAATGGGTAAAGGACCTAGAAGTGAGACCTGCAACCATAAAATACATAGAGGAAAACCTGGGTAAAACCCTTCATGAATTTCACCTCAAAAATCCATTTTGGGAAACAACTATGGCTGGCAAAAAAAATGAAGGAAAACAAACACCTGGGACTATATCAAACTAAAAAGTTTCTGTTCAGCAAAAGAGACAATAAACAAAACAAAAAGAAACCCAACCGACTGGGAGAAATTTTTGCCCTCTGGACAAGTGACAAGGGTCTGATAACAAATATCCACAAAGAGCTCCTACAGTTCAAAAAAAACAAAGCAAAAAAATCAGTCAAAAAATGGGGAGAAGAACTAAAAAGACACTTCACCAAAGAGGAGATACAGATGGCTAATAGGCATATGAAAGAATGTTCCACATCACTAATAATCAGGGAAATGCAAATTAAAACCACACTGAGATACCATCTTACACCAGTAAGAATGGTCCATATAAATAAAATGGACAACAAGTGTTGGTGCAGATGTGGAGAAAAATTAACTCTCTTACACTGCTGGTGGTAGTGCAAACTAGTCCAACCACTATGGAAGATGGGGTTATACTAAACTGAATTGCTTTTGGTAAGATAGTCATCTTAACTGTATTAATTCTCCCATCCATGAACAGGGAGTATTTTCCCATCTCTTTTTATATGGTTCTACACCTTTAAATGGAGTCTTAGAATTTTCATTGTATAAATCTCTCACTTTGGTTAATTCCTCGATGTTTAATTCTTTTTGATATGATTATAAATGGAAATTTATTTATTTTTCACCACATTCATTATTTGTATGTAAAAATGCAGCAGATTTTTGTGTGTTAATTTTGTAACTGTCATTGTTGTATTCAGTTATTGCTTTTAGTACTTTTTTGGTGGAATCGGTAGGTTTTATTTTTATTTAATACCATATTGTCTTCAAATAATGATTTCATTTTTTCTTTTGCAAGTTGGGTTCTTTTTATTTCTTTTTGCTTTTTGAGTGCTTCTAGGTTAAAACCTCTAATGAAAAATTAAACAGATGTTGTGTTAGGGCACATCCCTGCCTCTTTCTTGATCTTAAAAGAAATACTTAGAGTATTTCATCATTAAGAATGATGTTGGCTGTAGGTGTGTGATACATTATCTTTGTTATATTGTGGTAGATTCCTTTTACTCCTATCTGATTAAGAACTTCTAATGACATATGTGTATTGTATGTTGTCAAATGCTTTTTCTGCATCTATTGATACTATCATATGGTTTTTACCCTTCATTTTGTTGCTGAAATGTATTACATTATTGACTTACATATGTTAAACCATCCTTGCATCCCTGGAATAAATCCCACTTAGTCATGGTACATGATTATTGTAATGTATTGTTGAATTTGATTTGCTAGTACCTTCTTAAGAATTTTTGCCTTTCGCGGATATGGAGAAAAAGGAACTCTCTTACACTGCTGGTGGGAGTGCAAACTGGTCCAGCCACTATGGAAGACTGTGTGGAGGACCCTCAAACAATTGAATGTGGACTTACCATTCGACCCAGCAATCCCACTACTAGGAATATACCCAGAGAACATGAAGACATTAATTCAAAAGGACACATATACACGCATGTTCGTTGCAGCC
>PVHY01014077.1:0-39451 GCA_004024945.1 Uropsilus gracilis
TTTTTTTGATGTTGGCAAATAGTTAATACCTAGTGTTTACTTCCATTCATTAGCAGTTTGACAGCTGTTTATATTTTGATTGTATCATTTCTATTCGCTAGTTGGAATACTTCTATAGTAAGCAACTTCCTGTCATCTTACTATACACACAAGGCATGCAGGATAACTGCTTGGTTTTTTGAGTTTTCAAAATATTGACTATTCTTGAAAGGTGGTCATTTAAGTTTTTAAAAAATAATTATTAACTCATGGATTTAAACAGTTTGATGTGTTTTAGTACATTGAAACTATTATCTTTATTGATGATCAAATTGTCATTTGGGGGAATTTACCTGCTCCACTTTTCCCTTACCTTCTAGTAACCACGAATTGGTCTTATAGTCTAAAAGTTTATTTTTGTTTTATTTAGCTCATCTGTTTATTTTTCTCAAAATACTACATAAGACTGAAATCATATGGTGTTGTTCTTCCTGTGTCTGGTTTATTTTATTACACACAATTCCCTCTAGGACATCCATATTATTACAGGAATCATCTTTTTTTAATAGCTGATTAGTATTCTATTGTATATATGCCACATCTTCTTTTTCTGTTTGTCAGTTGATGAATATTTAGGTTGTTTCTAGTTCCTGAATATTGTAAATTGTACTGCCCTAAACATGGGGATGAATATTTCTTTTTGAATTAGTGTTTTTGTATTTTGGAGTAAATACCCAGCAGTGGGATAACTGGATCATATGAATTTTTAATTTTTAGATGAACCCCCATGCTGCTTTCCATAATGACTGTACTAATTTACAAACCCACCAACAGTGTATAGGAGCTTCCTTCTCTCCATATTCTCTCCAATAATAGAGGATAATCATCTTTTCATGTGCCTATTGGCTATCTGATTTTCTTTGTGTCTATTCAAATCCTTGTCCAGTTTTTCATCAGTTTTTGTTGTTAAGTTACGAGTTTTTTGTATATTTGGGTATTAATCCCTTGTATATATGATGTGCAAATTATATATTCACCCATTCTGTAGAATGACTTTTCATTTTCATGTAAGTTTCACTATGCAGTCTCATTTGTTTTCATCTCCAAGACTAATGTCAAAGAGCATACAGCCTATATTTTCATCTCATTTTATAACTTCAGCTCTTACATCCAAGTCATTTATTTATTTTTCATTCATTTTTGTGTATGGTGTTAGGGAGTAGTCTAATTTCATTGTGTTGCACTTGACTATCCAGTTTCTCCTGCCCCTTTTATTGAAGAAGAGACTTTCTTTGCTCCATTGTAAGCACTAGCTACTTTGTTGTAAATTAGCTCTCCTTAAGTGTGTGGTTTTATTTCTGGACTCTGAATTCTGTTCCACTGATGTATGTGCAGTTTTTATCCAATTCTAGTCTGTTTCAATTACTATCATTTTGTAACATCATTTGAAGTTGACCATGGGATACTTCTATTTTTGTCCTTTTTTCCCTTCAGAAATATTTTTGTTCCTCATGGTTTTTATAGTTCTAAGATAAATTTCATAGCTTTTATGTTCTATTTCTGTGAAGATTGTGATTTTAGGGGCTTTTAATAGCGATTGTGCTGAACCCATTTATTGCTTTAGGTAATATAATTACTTTAATGATGTTAACTCTTCCAGTCCACAAGCATGGAATACTTGTGCATCTCTTTGTGTTTTACTCATTATGCAAGTCTTTCACTTTTTTGGTTAAATTTATTCCTAGGTATTTAATTCTTTCCGGTGCCATTGTAAACTGTGATTGTTTTTCCTCATTTCTCTTTCAACTACTTCCTGATTTGCCTATAGAAATATGCCAGTTTTTATATTAAATTTGTAACCTGTCACCTTGTTGTATCATCATTTCCAGTTACTTTTCCCCCTGTAATGTGGGGTTTTCAATGTATGTTAATTCATCTGCAAATAATGATCTTTCTATCTTTCCAATATGGATACCTTTTCATAATTTTTTTTTAATCTACTTGCTCCTGCTGGAATTCCCAACACTACTGAGTAGTAGCACTAAGAGTCAAGATACTTCTCTTGTTCCTGATCTTGGAGGAAAAGATTTCCTTTTTTCCCATCATTGTGGATGATATTGACTGTATTATGCTGAAATATATTCTTTCTGGCCTCATTTTGTGGAGGGTTTTTATCATGAAAGAATGCTGAATCTTGCCAAATGCTTTTTCTGTTGAGATGATTGTTGATTTTTGTCCTTTTGTTGATGTGATGTATCATGTTAGTTGATGGGTCTCTTCAGGTTATTTTTTTCCTGATTCCATTTTGAAACTTTGTGTATTTCTAAGAATTTGTCCATTTCTTCTAGATTGTCCTGTTTATTGCCACCTAATTACTGATAATATTCTCTTGCGAGTCTTGGTACTTCTACAGTATCTATTGTACTTTTTCTTTGTTTTTTTCTTCTGATTTTATATATGTTTTCTCTCTTTTTGGTAAGCCTAGCTAAAGGTTTGTCTATATTATTCATCTTTTCAAAGAACCAGATCTTGGTTTTGTGATCTTTTGTATTGTCTTTTCTTTTCTATCTCTACTGTATTAATTTCTGTTCTAATGTTTACTTTAACCTGTCTACTGACTTGAGGTCTTTTACTTTTTTGCCTAGTCCTTTAACTGTGAGCTGTTGTTTTTTTGTTTTGTTTTGTTTGTTTGTTTTTAATCTGTGATCCTTCTTATTTCCTGAGGTACATCTGTATTGCTATGAACTTCCCACTTCATACTGTTTTTCTGCATCCTTTTTGTTTTGATATGCCATGTCTTCATTTTCATTGATCCCCAAAGCTATCTTATTTCACCTATGATTTCCTCAGTAATCTAATACTTGTTCAGTAGCACATTGTTCATTCTTTACAAATTTGTGGTTTTCTTTTTTGGGTTCGCTTCTAATTTTATATCATCTGATCTGAAAGGATACTTGATATGATTTCAGACTTTGTAATTAAGGCAAGAAAAATAGATATCTAATTATGTTAACCTAATAATTATTCTCTTTCTGTTTTTAGCAAATTTTTTTTTCCTCCCCATCAAACCACCCGCACCTGTGCCCATACCCCATCTGCCTCTCTTCCCCATCTCCCCTACCTTCTCCCCTATTCCCTCTGGTAACTTTTTTTTTTTTGGCCAAATTTGTGTTTTATTACTTCTGTTCTTTGCAAATAATTTTTTTTTGTATTTATATTCCACAGAAAAGTGAAACCATCTAATAGCTGTCTTTCACTGTTTGACAATTTTTTTAAATTTTTATTCTTTAAATCACAACCTTGGTAAATGGTTTTTGAGATTCCTCTGTCTCCCTCCTCTGGTGCCCCCTCCATTCTCTCAAACCGCTTTGTTTGTTGTTTACTGGTCTGTGTTAAGTGCATTAGTCTCTTTCTTTCCTGTGGCAACTGTTTGACATTTTTTACTCAGCATAATCAATAAAGGTCCATCCATTTTGTCCCACATGCCACTATTTCATCTTCATAGCTGTGTAATACAATATTGATTGTATACTCCGTAGTTTCTCTATCCAGTCATCTGTTGAAGGACATTTGGGTTGGCTCTGTACTTGGCAGTTGTGAACAGTGCTGCTATATGCATAGATGTAAATAAAACTTTTTTGTATTAGAGTGTTGACATTATTATATTAAATACCTAGTGGAGTTGTTGCTGGATAATACAGAATTTCCATTTTTGTTTTCTTGAGAAATATCCATACCATTTTCCACAGGGACTCTACCAACTTGCATTCCCACCAACAGTGTGTGAGTTCCTTTTTTACCACAACCCCACCTAGTCTTTTTTTTTTTTTTTTATTAGTTTATTTTATTCTTTAGGTCACAACCTCTGTGTGCTTTTTTTTTCTCCCTCCTCCCTCTGGTGCCCCTTCCATTCTCTCAAACCCCACTCTTTGTTGTTTATTAGTTGTGCTAAGCCCATTAGTCTCTTTCCTATGGTAATGTCTTTTCACTGGGTGAGAGACTGTGTTGTTGGATCCAGGTGAGCCTTGCTGTTAGCTTTTCAGTTGCGTTGGGTGGCCAGGCTGTATACATTTGTGATCTGTCCGTGTTTTCTTGCTGCAGACCATCTTCTCCAATTCCATCCCCACTGTTTTGCTGCTTTTCCTTATGGATCTGGTGTCAGATTTAGGGGGTCTCGCCCCCAGTCAGTGTTGGTCAAGAAGTTTCTCTGTGAATACCAGCGTCTGCAAATGGCCTTTGAAGATTATCTCCTCCGCTTCAGTTTGCAGTTTTGATGTGGGGCTGATTACTCCATCTTTGGTTGTCCTCTCGTCTCCAGTAGTGAGGGGAAGGTGTGTTGCTCTCCTTGAAGGCATCTCTAAAATGAAGTCCCGAGTCTTCTTGGACCAGCGAGCGCACAAGTGCAGATGGTAAAATCTTGTCTCTACAGTTGTTTCTCCTGTGTTGCATGCACTGGTTCTCTTGGTTGTCCATCTGCTGTGTCCAGCTCAGACCTGTGGGCTGGGCTTTTGCATGGTCCCTCACCCATTCTATGTTGGGGTTGGTGTTGTGCATATTCTTGGTCCTCTGAAGTTTAGCTGGAGTAAGAGAGACATGGAAGAGGTTCCCCCCTTCCCCCACTTACCTGCACGGGCCGGAACCTCCCAGGGTGGAGGTGGGCCGGGTCGGCCTGCCCTGCACCTTCCCAGGCTCCCTCTGGGTTAGGGGCTGGGGGCAACATGGTACTGCCGAGTGAGCTGCAAGTGGCTTTCCAGTACCACAGCCACCCGCTGATTGGTGAGGGCTGTTCCCCAATTCTATTCTTTTTTATATGGGCCATTCTTACAGCACTGGGATAGGATGGTTCATGTTTGTGGCACCACTGATATCCTTCCTCTCTGGGATCCCAGATCTGAGACTCAGCAGTCTGTCTATTCTAAGCTTACTTCATGAAGGCACTAATAGTCCCAAGAGATGTGGGGAAGGATGTATAGTCTAGAACACTTTCTTGTTTTTCTCTTTATCAGAATCCCAGCTCACATGTAGTATCCAGCTTTTCTGTGTGGATTTCACCTAGCCCTCTGTGTCCCCCAACCTGAACAATTGGTGTTTTCCTTCAACTGCTTCTTGTCCAATGAAGCATGAAGCTCCTACTCCATGTCCTCCTGTCCTGGTATATTGTGTTGGTGGCTGATATGAAAGGGGTGCTTCAGTACTCTGAGCCACATGACCCTAAGGTCAGTTGTTAGAGCTTCCTCTTGGGAATGAAGCAAGGAACTTGTTCTGTTTCCATCTTGATGACATCCTGGATAGCTTTTTAAATTAGGTTCTGGGCAGTCCTTTTCTTTTGCTTTGTTTTGATTAGTGGGCAAACACTCTGAAATGCCTGTGGTGTTTTTATTCACATTTCTCCACTCAGATATTTTCTTTAAAAGTAACGTGCCACTGGGTTAGTTTTAATTCCATAAATTTTGTGTAAGAAGGGATGTTTGCCTTAGGTTAGTTCCGAGAGTTGATGGAACCGAGGCAGTGCTAGTCCTTTCAGACCTCTTTATATACTTTTTGTATTCTATTAACTGTTAAAATATGTAAAAACTTGTTCCAATTTTAGCTACTCATATACTGGTCTTCTCAACTTAGAACTTTTTTTCAACAATTAGAATGAGAGTGCTGTTTAGGGTTCTTACGTCATCTGGGCCAGGTTGCTTCCCTTTGCCTCATTATGCACAGCTGCTAATACTACAGCTACCAGTCTTATAGTTGTTCCTGCTTTCCCTCACATGTTGGTATTATAATAGGGCAGATCCTTCAGCTTTTGGTTGTGTTATGTTGTCTTATCTGTTTTATGTGGGGCAGTTTTGGGGAATGTAAAAAGAAATTAGGCCTCTGCTGCTTCTGTTGTCTTCTCTCTCATCAACTTTTAAATTTACTGTGTAACATAGTAAGATGGGACTATAAACCTGTCTCCTACATCTCCCCTTCTACTTTCACCAGCTATATTGCCTCTACCTTTTTGTTTTCTATCATCAGAGTAACTAATATTGCATTTTGTTCTGTACCCCCAATTAAATCTTGTCATTCTATAATTTGATGCTAAAATTAAAAGCCAATAAGTACATCTATATTTTCATGATCATGTGACTATTTTTAGACTGGGCTGTGCTTACAGTCTTTCTCTACATTATTTTCACAACTTCTGTGCTAAAGGACATTGTTTATAGTGTCAAGGGTTTTCTGTTTTGTGATCTTATTAATTATTCTAAACTGTCTCCTTTCTATTTGTTTCATCGTTGATCATACTTTTTTCCCCAGTGTTTTGTTTTTCCAGACTTTCCTGTCTTTCTTTTCTTATTGAAGGAATAGCTTTTCTAATATTCTTAACATCTTTTAGCATTCTCACTTGTGTTTTCTACTGCCTGGAATCCTTTTAGTTTTGATGACAATATTTCTGGGTATCTGTTGACTTCCTGTTTGAAACCAGGTAAGTTGCTCTCAGACCGGCTCACGGTCTTCCACTTGCTTCTATGAAACCCTGGCCTTAGTTCTACCAGTTACTGGATCCCATAGCTTCCAATTTCACCTACTTATTGGAAATATCCTTAAGTCATTTCCTAATAAAGGTACTTCAAAGACATTTACTTGACACTCCTACAAAAATGATATTTTTGCTGAGTATAGAGTTTTAGCTTCAAAATAGCTTTTTCTCGGAATTTTTGAAAGCCTTATTCTTGTATTTTCTGGTTTCCATTTTTTGAAAATAAGTTTTATGCCAATCTGAATTTCATAGTTTCCTTTCTGGAAACTTTGGGATGTGATGGGGTGAGGGCATCATCTTTATCTTCCAGATTTCGCAATAGTGTCTTTAGAAATGTAGTGACTCACTGTTCAGTAAGATTTGAGAGCTTGTGTATCTCAGGCAAAGTGGAGGAGACACCTAAATGATGCCTAGCTCATAATTCTTTTAAATGCCCAGGATCTTGCTCTTCTACTTGTGACTTTGCTTAGGGCTTTAAAAATCCTTTCCTCCTTCCACTCTTGTCTGTCTTCACTCCACTCTATTTGCAGCCCTTGATGAGCCTGTAAAGGAAATGAATTTCCAACCAAGCTTATTCCTTTTGCTGCTTGTTGGAAAGGGACCTGGTCAAAAGATAAAGACAGAGTCCTTTTACTAAGGTGAGGGCAGAACTGCTGAGAGCATTCATTTTGCTTGTGCTCCCACTTCCAATATCCACCAACCCCAGGCAGTCTAACAGTCTAACTAAGGCCTACATTTTGCAGATGGTGAAGAATGCAGACTCCAGGATCTTAACCGTGTGGTAGGCAAATTACCTAACCTCCAAGTTTTGGTGTCTTCTATAAAATGGGGTTAATAACAGTGTCTCCCTGACACAGTTGTTTTGTTGTGGTTGTGGTTTAACATACTTAACACATAATAGGATCTTTAATTATGTTTTGTGTGTGTGTGTGTGTTATTGTCATTACTTATGGGCAAATGGGCTAGTCTAGGATATTGGGGTGACAGTTACTCATAACAAGTGTCAAATGACAATTTTTTTTACTGATTATATATTTTTCATTGTTGTATACTTCATATCTTATACTCCTGTTTTTCCATAAATTATCCAACAGAGTATATTGTCAGAAATGAAAGGTTTTCAGCATTATTTTTATTTGCCTTTTTTCAAAATTGAGGTTGAGCATCTTTTCATGTGTTTAAGGCTCTTTTGCATCCTTTGCTCCATTTTCTTTTGGATTATTGTTCTTTTTGTCCTTGATTGTTGGAGGAGTCTTTATTAATATTAGTCCTTTGTGCTATGATTGTGTCATTCATTGTATAACTTTGCTGATGTGTTTGCTTGTTATTTTTTTTAGTCATGCTGGAATATTTTTTACTTTCATGTAGTTCAGCTTATTCCACTCTTCTTTGATGGCTTCTGGATTAGCATTGTTATTCATAGGCATAGTAATAGGGTGTTATAGAAAATCTGAGTATATCCATGTGTTCAGGAGGCATAAAAATAAAATTTCAATTTTCCCACCACTGTGGTTTATTCTAGCATGGTGTGTTCTGCTCTTGTGTTGGGATAAGCTGGGTTTCCCTGTGGCTGTGACTGTAGATGCTTCCCACTCACTAAGCTGGGGCAACTCTTGCTTTTCTCTCTCTCCCTCTATCCCAAGCTCGAGTGTGGGGAGGAAAGAATCTATTCCTGGAGCTAAGTCCTATCAGAGTCAAGCTCCTGACTGGCGCCTCACCTTGAGCTCCAGGCAAGTGTTTGATCTCTGTCCTCCTGCACCCACAGGTCACGCTCCTCTCTGCTTTTTTGTAATACCCAAAGCTCATCTTCTGGCTGCCTGAGGAGTGCTTTCTCCTCTTTTACTGCTCCAAGGGACTAACATTCACAAGCACATTTGTGCATTTGTGTGCGTACACACCCTGCCTGAAATGGGTAATGGCAGCTTAAAGTCAAAGTGCTTCATGGCAGCATTTTGTTCCATACTGTCAACACCATACTAAGCACAGTTCACCAAATGAACTTGTAATTTTTCCCCCAAATGGAACTGTTATAAAAATCAATAGAGATGATTGTGCAATGCAGAAATAAAATTTAAAGCTTTCTAAAATCTATCCTATATAAAACCCGTGGCACACTTTTTAGGGGTCTCTGTACCATTTATTGAGTCAGTATGGGAAGTAAAGGGAAGGAGGCATTGAGTCACTTATGTGAAAAGTTCCCTCACTTTAGTTTGTGTGCATCTCCTTTAATGATTGTGCTTTAGTCATTGCAGTGGAATGTGTAGATTAATTTTCATTTTTTACCAAGTTTTCAATTTTTATTTGGATCACAATTTTGTCTTAAATTTTGTTTAGTTTCATTTCTATTTTGTCTGTGAACATAAAATGATATTTTCAAGTTTATAAGAGTTTCAAATCCTGTACTGAGTGCTGGAATGTGAATGGAGCTTTTATAATTCAATATATCAATTTTTTTTACATAATAAGTTAACTTTATCTCAAAATCACGATACTAATTTTTTTTTTTTAAATTTCTAACTTTACAGAAAAAGACACAATGGATGTTTGGTGCAATGGTAAAAAAATGGAGACAGCAGTAAGTTGAACTTCTGATTACTTTTACTATCTTGTCTATCAGTTACCACTGAAGTGCTTCCTAATCACAGATCGTTTAGAATTAAGCAAGGCCCATTTGGTTTAAAAAAGGAAAAAAAAATATGTATTCCTGACTCCAGATTCTGAAGATCCTCCCCAAACATAGCCTGGCCAGTAAGTTTGGACACAACCTTACTCACTCCTTTTCAGCTCCTGGACCAGACTCTGCCCTGGAAAGAGAGTTCCCAGGCTAAAAATCTTCCCCCAAAGGCTGGCATCCTTCTATGTTGATCCATGCTAAAGGGGTGGTTTATACCATTGCTTCTTACATTGGGATGTGCAGCAATCACCTTGGATCTTGTTAAAATGCAAATTCTGACATTTCCCCAGGGGACACCAGGGCTGCTGCTAGGTCATGCTTTGAATGGGAAGGCTTTACACCAGATGTTCAAAGCGTATGGTACTTCTCTAAAAGCAAAAATTTTGAAAATGAAGTGATGCATACAGAGTCATATGACACAATGGCAAAGAGGAAAGGGTGCTCACACAAACCCTAGAACACAGGTAGACTGTGTAGACTAGCTGTTTCTGACACAGAAGGCAGGAGGGTGTCCTCTCATTGTGCCCAAGTCTGGTGAAATCCAATCCAAACCCCAGGGCATTGAGCTTTTGCTCTTGGATGTTGGCGTTGCTGTGGCTGTGGAAGTGATGAACATGAGGTGAGTTTCATGTAGGAATGAAATAATAGTGGTGGCACAGAGGGAGACTGTACTGGCAAGCAGGGAATATGGGAGTAGGAACTGTAATCACTGGGTGGAAATGCCCGGTTAGTGCATCTGCTGGCAAGCAGGGCATACTATTCCTGATGGCTTCAGATGTGAGCACAGTGACAGCAGATAATGAGCAGCTTTCACCTCTCATCACATTTTAGCTAATTGTACATTGGAGTTGCTGCCATTATCTCTTTGATCTAGTATGGGTATAGGAGGCTGAGCACTGCTTGGACAGAGGGTGGTATGAGAGGAATTTATTAAATAGACTTCTAAAACCTGTTGGTCTGCTTCTGAGGAAGTGCTGCTGGTGCCAAAATCAAGATACAAACTGCTTTACTGTTTCTTAAACCAGCTACTAATCGTTTTGAGAAACATAACCAGACCTCACTTACAATGGATCCTCAGTGCTTGAACCACACTCTGAATTAAATGTACTGCTCACAGAGACTTCTTAAGCAGAGAGGCTTGGCGAGCTTTTCAGTATTTTATGGCCCTTTTGCAACAGCTTCAGATACACTAATTTAGGTAGGGTATCTACCGTGTGTGCCCACTGCCAGCGTTTGGGGGTCCTTCTTGTTACTTCTTTCCTTCCCTTACGTTTTCTAGATGGAGAATCAGCAGCCTTGAATCATGTTCCCTCCCACTTTCAAGCAGTTCTCCAATGCAAATGTAAAGAATGTGATTTCAAATAAGAAGCTGAAATAATGTTCCTCTGTAATGTCCTCTAATTGACAGACTACAAACACTTGGACACTAACTCTTTATAACCCAACTGCCGCCTCGTTAGTTTCTAGCCTAGTTTGTAGGCATGTTGGCAGCTCCATGTCTGGCAGCCTCTGCATATCTGCTCCTGCTGCTTGTGAGTTAAAGCCTAATATCCCCTTTTGCTTTCATATCAAAGCACCATGACCAAGATTATGTATCTGCTAAACTGCCAAGACGCTACTTAAGGAGCTGTATCATTTCAACCCTTGTCCTTCCCTCTAAATTGATTTTTTACGGAAATATGACCTATAGGCTTTCTTCAAGCCTTAATACTAAAAAAGGTGAGCATACTACTGTCCTCCATGTGCAAGTACACCCAGACCTTTGTGATGCTGGCCAGATTTCCCAGAGCTGGGAAAATGCTTGTTTCCCTGAGGTTCCCTAAAAATGGAGGGGATACAAATAAGAAACCCAAGTCATAACAAATATGTGTAAAAGTATTTAAATGCAAGCTTCTGACTTTAATTTTGCAAAATTATAATTTAACTAGACACATTCCATACCTTCCTTTAAGATGGTGTTACTTACTCTAGACAAAGATAAATATCTAACGCTAATTTCTTTTTTGTTTGCTTAGGGTGAGTTTGTAGACGATGGGACTGAAACTCACTTCAGTATTGGCAACCATGACTGTTACATAAAGGCTGTTAGTAGTGGGAAGCGGAAAGAAGGGATTATTCATACTCTCATTGTGGATAATAGAGAAATTCCCGAGATTCTTGAATGAATTTTAATCTTAAAAGATCAGGACTTTTAAATTAATGTAATTAAGTGTATTCAGTATGTACTTCATACATTTAGTCAGCCATGATTTCATTTTTTAATTTCTTAAAACTAATGTTCCAAGGGTCAGGAAAAAAAATATTATGTATAGTAATAAAAATTGCACTATTTTGTAAATGTAAAGCCAAATAGAAAATAAGATATGGACCAAAAATGCTAATGTTTTACATGAGGAGCTTTTACTACAATAAACAGTATAAAATAAAACTGGTGTTTTGTTTCTGAGAATTGATGCCTTCATCTATTTGTAACGTGCACACATGGGTTGTCTCTCGTTTAAAATCATTGGTTCATAGTAACATTAGTTTCACTGGTGAAAATGAGAAATTTTACTCTCTGGAAGCAATATTAGGGAAATGTCAAATAAAAATTTAATTAAAAAATAAATTTAGCTGGGCATGGTGGTGTGTGCCTGTAAGCTTCAGCCAATGAAGCAGCTGGGGCTAGGGATCACGGTTCGAGTCCCGCTCAGGGCAACACAGCGAGACCTAATCCCAAAAAATAGCTGGGCGTGGTGGCATGCCTGTAATCCCAGCTACCTGGGAAGCTGAGGCTGGGGATTGCTTGAGTCTGTGGTACCTCGGGCAATGTGAGCCTGTGGTTCCACAGGCAAAAAGAATGAAAAGAATGAAAGAATGTC
The DNA here is from genome assembly GCA_004024945.1 of Uropsilus gracilis. Lineage (NCBI taxonomy): Eukaryota > Metazoa > Chordata > Mammalia > Eulipotyphla > Talpidae > Uropsilus > Uropsilus gracilis. Next base: position 12,029 of record PVHY01014077.1, read on the forward strand.
CATCGTGAAACATTAGTAAATTCTTTTTTTTTTTTTTGAGACTAGGTCTCACTTTTTGCCTGTGGGACCACAGGCTCACGTTTCCCGGGGTACCACGGATTCAAGCAATCCCCAGCCTCAGCTTCCCAGGTAGCTGAGATTACAGGCATGCCACCATGCCCAGCTATTTTTTGGGACTAGGTCTTGCTATGCTGCCCTGAGTGGGACTCGAACCGTGAGCCCTAGCCTCAGCCGCTTCTTAGGTTGAAGCTTACAGGTATGCGCCACTGTGCCCAGCTAACATTAGTAAATTCTTAACCTGAGTTACTTCATAAAACTAAATTTGTAAATGTTAATGGGACACATTCCTAGGAAGTAACTCTTTAAAGCACATAAGATATAAAAATCATAATATTCTTCTATTAAATCCATAGCTGAAAGAACACCAGACTTATTAATAAAGTCACTAGAAAAAATTCTACCAAACTTTTTTCTTTTCTGAAAAGACTTTATTTACAGAGTGGAGAGCTCAGTCTTACATGGTTGCTACCATGTAAGCTTACGGTGGCTCAGTTCCTCTGTCTTCCTTTAAGCTCAAATGTACCCCTTCATTCTTCTTTTGATGAACTTCAGGGCTCCCTTGTGCTTGCAGACTCGAATGGCTGTCTGGCACTCTACCTGTGAGACAGAACCCCATACCACCTGGATCATGACTCACGCGAACTTGGTGAGGCATCCAGGGAGGCAGTTGTTCCTCACCTCATTCAAGTTCCTGGCACTCATGGCTCATGTAGAGGCCCATGCAGAATTCTGGGGTAGCTATCAAACTTTCAAGCAAGAAAGAATTCCAATCTTACTTGTCCTGTTAGGTCACAAAATCTTATTTGTAACAAAGTCTGACACAGACCTTATGGGCAATTTCATTGATCAAAATAGATGTGAAAAATTCCAGATGAAATATTGGCAACACAAATCCTACAATACATAAAATAATGCATTACAATCAAGTGGGACTCATTCCAGGAATGTAAATTTGATTTAATATTTGAATACCAGTCAATGAGGAAAACCAAATGATCATCTTAGTTAAATACAGAAAAACAAGTTTTCAATTCTTGGGAATTAAAGAATGTTCCTTAATCTGGAAAAAGTTCCAGATTCAGAGCAAACACCACACTTTATATGGACAACTTTTCCTTCAAGGTTGCTTCTACTCAATCTCTTATAGGAATCACTACTCAATGAGAAAGACAAGAAAAGTAAAATGTTGGAGGGAATAGATTTCCTTCCATTGTTAGCATGTTTTAGAGATTAGCAACAAAGAAATTTGTCACTTACCTAAGAATCTAACAAGATTCTTCACAGAAAAGTACAAATCATTGGGGATATCCGGATCTAAAGACAGGATGCTTTATTGTCACCAAGTGGAGGTCAACAGCCACACACTATTCTGAGCATCAATTTACCTCAACCTAATCCATTAATTTATTAACTTAATACCATTCACAGTTTCTAGCAGTTTCTTTTTTGTCAATAGTAACGGACTCTGAAATGTATATTGAGGCACTGATAACTGAGTAAACAGCATGGCACTCAGGATAGATGCATCAGTGTGAATACTGATTTCTAATTTTTTTTTTTTTTGGGGGGCTTTTGAGACTAGGTGTCGCCGCTATGTTGTCCGGGAAACCGCAGACTCATGTTGCCTGGGATACCACAGACTCAAACGATCCTCAGCCTCAGCCTCTCAGGTAGCTGGGATTACAGGCATGTGCCACCATGCCCAGCTATTTTTTGAGACTAGGTCTTGCTATGTTGCCCCAAGAGGGTCTCGAACCTGCAGACTCAAGCAATTCATAGTCTTGGCCTCCCTTGCTAGGCTGGGATTAAAGGCACACGTGTTCAACGTGCCCGGCCTGATTTCTAATTTGTGGACAAACTACTTAACCTTCTGTGCCTCAGTTTCCTCATCTGTAACATGAGAAAGAACAATTGTACTTTCACATAGGATTGATTGTTACAGGGATTAAATATGTAGCTTATATATGTAGCTGGTATACACTATATATGAAATCTGATAGATTTAAAACGGAAATGAATCATACAGGATATCTTCAAGAGTTCAGAATATATATATTTCATATATAGTTATATATATTATACATACTATATATGTAGTTTGGTTATGCAAAAAAATAAAGTTAGTGCCATGTGGAACAAAACAAACAGAAAATGACTCTCACTTCACACTGAAGATAAAAAGCAATTCCAGGTAAATATAGCTCTAAATGGAATCAGTAAGAGGTAAAGTTTTTAGAGGACAACCCAGGAAAACATCTTTATGACCTTGGATTAGGGAAAGATTTCTTAAATACAACAACAGAGATGTTATCCACAAAGAAAAATGATAAATTTGATATTAAAAATAAGATCTAGTCTGATTAGCAGGGTGTTGTGGCACGTGGTGTAGTCCAAGTGCTGGGAGGCAAGAGGCCTTGGATCGCTTGAGTTCATGGTTCAAGATTACCTCCAGGCAATATAGTGAGACCTGATCTTGAAAAAGCAGCTGGGAGCAGTGATGGGCACCTGTAATTCCAGCTACCTGGGAGGCTGAGGCTGGGGATCGCTTGAGTCTGCGGGACCAGGACTATGCCAGGCAACATCGCAAGACCTAGTCTCCAAAAAAAAAAAAAAAATCTAGTCTTATTAGAAGAAACCACTGAAACATGATTAATACACTGAGTGCAATAGTGCCCATATGTCTGACAAATCTTGTAAACAACAAACAGAATTTCACTTGAAAAAAACCAAAAAGTAAAAAAAAGTCCATCCCCCAAACAAATGGCAGGTAACCAAATAAACAGACAAAGAAGAAAAAATCCAAGTAACCTAAAGCAAACAAGAAAAAGTAAGTTGTTACTTTCAGTGAAATGCAAATTGGTTTACTACAAACACCAGAATATCTAAAAAAGTTTAAATGTTAGTTACCTAGGTATTGGTGAGAATTTACAGCAAGCAGTAAATGTCTAAGAAGGAATTAATTGTAGCAACCACTTATGTTAGCATTAGTCAAAATAAAGATATGCATAATTTTATGAGCTATCAATTTTAATATACAGCCAAAGAAATGCTTACATATGTGAATCAGGAGGTTAATTATAATCATAGCAGCATTATTTGTAAAAGTCTCAAAGTAGAAACAATTTGCATGTGTCCCACAAGGAGAAAAGATATATAAATTAAGGGATATTCATAACATGGAATACTGTATGATAAGGAATGAACCAGAGATACATACAACTATATGGTTTGATCTTAAAAACACAATGTTGAATGAAATTAACAAGTTCATGGTTTAACTCTAAAGTAAAGACACAGGTGATTGCTGTAAATGATTGAGGTAAAGGTTACCCTGGCACAGAGGAAGGCACTCCTAACCAGAATGGGTAACCGGTAGGATTTGAGGTATTAACAATGTTCTTTATTGACCTGTGTGGTTATTTCAATGTTTGCTTTATAATATATTGTTACTTTTATGGACTCTTGTTTCATGCATTGCTTTATGTGCTACTTTTCACAATAAATCAAGGTAGAGAGAAGGACAAGGAGGGCCTAAAAGGTTAAACTTTTCTGAGTTCTTAAACCTCTGGTCTTTGTTAAAAGTGCGAAGGAACCATGAGTTCTAAAAATCTGTTACACATTTTAGACGAATATCCCAGAAGGTGATGTAGACAGTTTTTTCATGATGAGAAAAGGGATAAAACTGCCCTACTGAAAGGGGACAAGGCTCTCGGATGACATGACTGCTGCTTAAATCCTACTTGGATCCTTGGGAAGAAGCACAGCATTCTCAAGTGGAGAAGGGAAAGGAGTTACTGAGTCTGGTAATGCCCATGAATCCTTTACATACAGTACCTTTCTGCCTAGTCTGCTCTTCCCATCACCTTCACTGGATTCCATTTGTCCTTTAAGACTCAGCTAGAGGAACCCCCTCTCCAAGAAACCCTGGGCCCTACTCCCTCCTCCCCATTAGCCAGGGTCCCATGGTGTGTGCTCTGGGAAAAACCTTACTTCATGATAGTGCTCCCTTTGAGAAGGGGAAGCAGAGGAAAAAATTTGATTCTGAGCTGGGACTCAACCCATATTCCCATCCAGTCTTACCCAACCTCTCTACCATGCAGAAGTGAGTCTGGGATGGAGCTCAATAATGAGTACCTCTAATCATTTTCTAATTGATGTTAATATTCTTAGTCAGGGGACCACACTTTGAGTAAGTGATAAGAGAACAACAATGAAACTTAGAATCACCCAGGAATCCACCAAAAGGTAAGAAGACTCTACATAGAAAATGGCCAATCACTAGACATATAAATTAAGTTTACTATAAACATAATAAACTAGAAATCTCAGACCCTGAAAAATAAATACCTTAATCAAAGGTCAGTGCTAGATTGCAAATATTGGCCAGTTACCCATAGATATGAGCTGGACAATCACAAATGAATTGTTTAATCAAGACTTCCCAGACCAAGATACACACAGATATAGTCCTCAAGAATTAAAATACATTTATCCTTCCAATCCATGAGCAGGGAATATCTTTCCATTTCCTTATGTCTTCTTCTATCTCTTTTAGCAGTGTTCTAAAATTTTCTTTGTATAGTTCTTTCACATTTTTTGTTAGGTTTATTCCCAGGTATTTTATTTTTTTTTTGGTGCAATGCTAAATGGGATGGTTTTTTAAAATTTCTTCTTCTTCTATTTGACTTTTTGCATATAGGAAAGCTACCCTCAAATTAATGAGAATGGAACTACCATTTGACCCAGCAATTGCTCTCTTGGGAATCTGCCCAAAAGAGACCTCAATGTGGGTACAAAGGGACACCTGTGTTTGGGTGTTTACTGCAGCACTATTTATAACTGCAAGGACATGGAAGCAACCTAAGTGCCCCAAAACAGATGACTGAATGAAAAAAAATGTGGTATATATACATGATGGAATAATACTCATCGATTAAGAATGACAAATTCGATGACTTTATGACAACATGGATGTACTTAGGAGTCATACTAGCAGAAGCAAGTCAAAAAGAGAAAGACAGAAGTCAAATGGTTTCACTAATATATGGGACATAATGAAAAAAAGTAAACACAAGCCATGAGGAAAAGACAAAACAAGCTAAGCACCAAACTGAAGCACACAACTATGGGCAGGAGGGGAAGGGTGGGTGGGGGGGTAAAGCCTTGGGATTGCAATGATGTGAAATTTATATATAAACTATTTTTTAAAAAAAGAATTAAAATACATGTGGCTTCTAAACTTTTTGGGCAAAACTTTGGAAAGCACCAAAAGATAGGGAAACAAGTTCTTCGAGATGAAATTCACTGTTGATCAAAGCACTTAACAGCCAAAACATTGGGTAACCAGGTGCCACACAAGAAGTTGTTCATGCAGCCCACACCCCTTCCCAGAAGGTAACTTTATGCCTTGAGCTCCTGAGTCAGAAATATACAATTCATGCATGTAGGGAGCATCTGCTAAGTATGTTCAGCAGCTACTGAGGATCATTGTGCTACTATGTCCTATCTATCTTTGGGGGGAAATGGGGGTTGATAGTAGATTGAGGGTGACATAGATTAGGAGCCAGCCTGGGCTCTGATCCAGCACTTTTTTTAAAGTTTTCTCTTTTTTTGCTTTTGAAAATCTTCACTTTCTGATTTGGCATATTTATCAAGGCCCCTTTGGGGCTGAGGAGGAGCTTCTGCCAGGCAATGGCCACCACCCTCCAAAGGCCTACTTGCATGTAATGGTGTACTGATAAGGAACAAACTCCCTCGGATGTGAGGGTGATCTGGCTGCAACATCTGTCACCCCATTGATCACCAGGGTTGATTCGGCTGATCTGGCTGGCTAGGCGGGTGTCTCCTTCCTCTCTCGCTGCTCCATGTGTGTCCCTCCCGATGCTGCACCCTCGGTCAAAGAGGACGGCTTTCCCCAGACCGTTTTTCCATCGAGGGTATACGGACTGGTTTTCCATCAAGGTACCAGTAGCTGCGCTCCCCTGCTAGAACCTCCAAACAAGCTCTCAAGGAACAAAACTCCCTGATGAAACCTTGTTACCAAACTCTCACTGAGTCCAACCATCATCCCTGGGAATGTTAAGATCAGAGGTCAACATCCATCCCCTACAGAGTTATTTCCAGGAAACTCTGGCCTACCTGAACATCTGCGCAACGGAAGAGAGCTCCCAAGTGGACCTTAGATACCTTGGCTTAGATACCAATTAACTAAAGGGTCTCAGCATACCTCCCCCAAAGGAACAGAATCTTGACAAGGGTACCCTCTTGCAAAGTCTAGGAGGCATTTTACACTGTTGATGGACTGAAAAACAGGGAAAGAAGTCACAGAGGTGACCAGGTTCAATCTATTCTTGAGGTTGGTTTTTCTACTGATTTAACCATATTTTAGAGCCCTACTACCATGGTTCAAAGGCCTAAACTGTCCATAAAGAAGACACCCACACATCCCAAGAGCAGTCAAAACTAACTCACCCATTTATTTGACTGAGAACATTAAGGTGGACAACAAAATTAAACAATCTTTAATAAAATTCCTATATAAAACTCAGTCACAGGGCAAATACTTCTCTGTCCCAGTCACTGAGGATTGAGAGCTCCCAATACTCTTTGGAGAATAATCAGTAGTTTTGCTGGGTGTTTCCAGGACTCAAAAAGATCACCATTTACATATTCAAACCAGTAGTTCCTATTGCACATATTAACATTATTTGCCATCTAGCACCCTAAATATATGGTACCTCACAAATAAATTAAAGAATTCCAGGTGGCACAAAATCATTTCAGTTTGAACTAATATCCTTGAAAAATCACATTATTACAAGTTTTAATAAATACAGTAAGATCAGCTGGCACTTTTACTAAAATACTGGATTTTAGGTCTGAAATTTATTCCATAAATAATTTTCCTTTTATTTGCTTTCTACCTTGGATACACGTACTCAAGTATTATGCTCTATGAAGTGAACTCTTTCATAGATGCCATGTAAAAATTGTATTAATATGTGCCTCATCACAGAAGCAGCTGGAAGAACTGGATCACATAGTTAACTGAAAAGTTACTTAGGAAAAAGCTCTGCTTCTTGTAAAACTTTAAAACACAGGCTGAAGAAAATCAAAGAAACATTTTAATATAGAACTCCCACTAGAAATATTATAAATATATATGCAGCATATATATTATATTTGCCTCACCAGTAGATAGATTTTCAGCAAGGTTGGGATAATGCTATCATGACAAATACATATCAACAAATAATTAATGTTTCCACAGGTTTAAAAGATTTCTTTTGAAAAATAATCATAATTTCAAATTATATTATAATTTGTAGTTTACACAATTTAAAAAGGGAAGACACCTTTCTCTTAAGCCTCATTTGAAAAGTAAGAACAGCCACCAGTCCCCAGATATGGATAAGTTGGCTGAGCGATAATACTTGGTCACAATACTAAAAAAGAAGTATTTACACCTTTGTGAAAAAGTACCAAATACTTTTTTAAAAGAAAGAAAGATAATCTCTAGTAGCATTCCTTGGCGTGCAAAGTCATCAGGAAATGATTATCCATAATGTTGACAGTTTTCATGATGAATCTTGGAAGCATTCAAAAAAGCAGAGGATGGTCATCAGAAATTGTTGAAATTGAGTTCTGTGGGATGACTTAATTTAACTCTGAGTTTCAGGATTTCATTCCCTTTCAACATCTCTGGCAGGGTCATGTTCAATTTAGTGCAAGTGCAAAATGAAAACAAAACAAAACAAAACCAACGACTGCATTCAGGAGCAAAGGCTGATCATTAAGATCTATAGTCTTTCCGAACTGTGTGAGCCATCCAGTTTACTTTAGTAGTCCAGCTTTCCCTGAGCGCTTCATCAAATTTCTGCTTAAACTGTTTGAGAGCTTCTTCTTCACTCTTCCCTAAGGCAAGAGAGTCCTAAAAGTGAAAGAAAAATTATCTGATGTTATACATCCTCCATAGTGACATGTAACTGTCCAATTCCATTAGAGGATGGCTCAGTCACACCTTCCCACCACCTTTTCAAGCAGTGTCTCCTGATCATAGTTAACTGGGAAAATGAACTGGGAAAATGAACACCAAGATGGGTGATATAATCTCTGCCAAATGGTTTTTGAAGATTGAATTAATTTATGATTACCGATAGACAACTACTTATCAGTTGTTAGCCACTACAACTCGTGGGTAAGAATTATCTTATTTCCTTTGAACATGTGAATGAAATAGACAGGTATAGTTGAGCTCCAGGTCCACAAAATCTAACATATATTGAAAGGAATTTGTACCTTAAGATATTGTATATCCTTGACTGATGTTAGCTCAGGAAGTCCTGCAGTTAGCATCAGTGCAAAGAGAGTGATGAAGAGATTCCCATGCCGTCGTAAAATCAGGTATGCATCCTCACAGCACTGGCGGAACCTTTAGTTGATTTACCAGATACAAGAGCATGATGTTAAGGGGAGATAGCAAATTTCATAAAGGAACAAAAAAATGCTATCTAGATTCTCTATAAATGCTGGAAAATTTCTGATGAGCTAAAGATTCAGTTATGATCTTAGCTTCTTTGAAAATTGTCCCAGAACTAAAACTTATATAGTAAAAGGAAATACAGCACTCAATTTAGGTTTTCTAGCCTTCTGAGACATAAAAAAACTGGTATGAAACAAGTCGTAGTTATAATCCATGAGGACTTCTAAACATATTCGTGGTCTAATCTCAGAGACTAATGTCTCCCAAATCACTATCAAAGCCTTTATAACTGAATTTCCTTGTCATCTTGCCTTACTTTTCAAGATGAACATTCAAGAAGACCATCAAGTCCTACCTCCCTGTATGTACCAAAGAAAAAGTGGGTCCAGAAGTAAATTCTGTAGAAACCCAAGCAGAACTAGAAATGATAACAGTAATCATTCAATAAACACAGTATGTGTGAGTAGGTCACACCACATATCTCTAATCACAATCACCCTGACCTTTAACTATATTTCCCCCTATTTTGAAAAGAAATACAGACAAGGGAAGAGAGCAATGCAAGATGAAAGATTACAAAGTCTGAATTCCAGTTCCCTAACTGTGCATAGAATGACAACAAAATACCTACTCTTTCTCAGCACCTCACTGCCAAATGTCTTAAACAGTTTCAGACAGTACACTGTTGGAATAAAATATAGTAGCTTATGTCAATTTTCCAGCATATTTTTTCTCCTTTTGAAGCATTTCTGAACCAGAACATGAATCTGACAGGAAAGTTTTCCCAAAAGCTTCCTGTTAGTAGATGAACAATTTAATATATTCCAATTTAAATATAACCTGCAAAGTAATGTTGAGTTCAGCTGGTCAGATGAGGAAATATGGGAGGTGCTGACCCTTGATACAAGAACAATACTTACCGGCCAAACTTTTCAGTGTTTCCTGTTTTCCCTTGTTGAATCACATGAATGAAATCATAGGTAAGAATAAAAGGCACTCGCTCCCTTTTAATGCCAAATTTAGATTTGAAATTTCCAAGAATATGTCCAAAGTCAATGTGGAAGAGCTAAAACACAAATGGGATTTGTTTTAATTTCCCTTGTAGATTCTAAATGGAAAGGCAGACCATTTAGATCCCCATGAACTATATAAACCCTCATCTGAACTTCATTTTTTATTTTTAATAGCCTACTGGGGAAGAGTGATTCTGTAATTCATACATCTTTGATGCTTAGTAATAACCCTGATAATAAATTGAATATTCCCAGTGGACAAGAAAAATATATCCTATATAACAGACAAGTCAGATTTTTAAAAAGTCAAGTAGTTTCACATATTGGTATACATATTTCTATGTCAATATTCTACATTAAGAAACATAACAAAGAGTGCACACCCTTGCCCCACTTGCTCCCTCATCACCTTCAGAGTTACAACTTAAATGTCACTTTCCCCTCACCTTTTAACATATTTTTCTTGTTATTTGCCTTTGTTTTTCTAAACAGTATGTGTTTACACTTACATTTTTACTTCCTAATTTTAATTCTTATCATGGAAAGCAAAGATTCAGCACTCTTGCTCTGATTGCATCAATTTCTCATGGGTTAGTATTCAGTGCTTATATTGTTTAGCTATGTGTATATATATATATATTTATTTAGCTTTAAATATATATATATATATATTTAAAGAGACTAGGTAGGTCTTACTATGTTACGTGGGGTAGTCCTGAACCCGTGGACTCATGTGAGCCCTAGCCTCAGGCTCCCAAGGCTGGGATGAAAGGCGCGTGCCACTGTGCCTGACTATGTAAATATATTTCAAAGCTAAGTCACACAGCAGTGCTATACAATGATTACATTTCCTTTTTTGTTCATCTTTTTTCTTGGCAAAAAACTGGGGAGAGGGGCTAGTTGTTCTATGATCCTATCTTTTTAATTATTGCCAAAGTTAAAAAAAATTGTTATCAAAAGTTTTCCATATGGTAATGTCATCTATTAGATCCTGTCTGGACTATCCATTCTCTGGGCCTATTACAGGACGGCCTTCAAGGCACTCTTTGTCAGTCTTCTCCCCCTTGATCTCTCCATTTTCTAAGTGCCACATCACACTTGCTTCTGGTTTAAAACAAGGTTTCTCAATATTGATTCTGACATTCTTGCCCCAATCATTTTTGTTGTTGTTGTGGGATTTGGTTCTGTACTCAGGAACACCCATACTCTGTACCCACAGATGCCTATAAACTCACCCAGCTAGTACAACCTGAAAGGTCTCTAGACACTGACAACTGTACCCCAAAGGTTGAGAACGAATACTCTTTTAAACCATTATTTTGGTATATGCACTCCTTATTCTGGCAGAATTCTGAGGAAAAAAAAATGTAGATTAGAGATTTGGAGACCCTATATGCTAAAAAAAATACCCTTATTCTGCTTAATTTAAAATCCATCATCTATCAGTTTCCAATGTTGCTGGTGGGAAATCAAGACTTGCTTACATCTGAACCCTGCTATTTGACTTACTGAGTCTCTGGAAAGGATTAAGACCTTCTCTTGAAGGCTGACATACTAAAACGTCATGGTGGAGAGACTTAGTGAGGGTCTTTTCATCCACTGTAATGACAATTTTGTGCTCTGTGAGTAGTATTCATGAGTATCAGCTTGGACATAATTTGCTTCATAAGTTCCCTCTCTTCATTTTCTCTACTTCTTTCTAGAACTCCCCTCTGGTATAATTCTCTACAATTCCTGAATCCTTTCCCTTCTATCAGATATTTCTGTTCTTTTAGGGATGTTAAGGAGTAATACAAAGCATGGAGGTTGAAAAAAGAATTTAAGCTAAAAATGCCCAAGATTTAAATCTTGATAGGTTCACACTCTGTTGCCTCAATTTTCCCACCTATACTGGGAACAATACTGCCATTTACTTTGTAAGGTTGTCATGAGGATTGTAACTAGAGAATTTAGAATTTTGCCTAAACTCTTAACTAAGAGTTCAATAAATACTGGCTTATTGTAAGTTTATACTACTTCTATTTTAACTTTTCACTTATTCCTCTTTTTAATTTCTGAGACTTCCATTTTTAGAAGGATTATTCATACATATAATATGATTTAAAAAATTACCTGTATTTACTGAAGTCACTTATTTCCTAGAATTTTTCCCCCCATTTTGCTTATTTTGGTCTCTATCTTTCATTGTGGAGGATTTCCTTAAATATCTGCTTATTCTTAAGCAGAATCATAAATGAAAGAAATTACAACTGATACAGCAGAAATTCAGAAGATAATTAGAGACTACTATGGGCATTTATATGCAAACAAATACATCAACCTGGAGGTTGAAACTTGGAGGTTTCAACTATACAGCCACTCAAAGTTGAACAAAGAGGAAATAGAGGAGTTAAACCAATTACAAGTACTGAAATTGAAACAGTCATCAAAAACCTCCTAAATACAAGAGTCCAGGACCACATGGTTTCACAAACTAGTTCTATCGAACATTCAAAAGATGAAATAAGACCTGATTACTAAAACACTTGTAAAAAAATTAAGAAGGAAAACTGCCAAATACATTCTATGAAGCAAACATAATACTAATACCACAACCAAACAAAAACAATCCAAAGAAAACTGCAGACCAATCTTGCTAATGAACACAAATGCAAAATTTTTAAATAAAATCCTGGCAAACCTAATCCAACAATGCATAAAAAGGGATATACACCATGAGCAATTGGGATTTATCCCAGGGGCACAGGGATGGTTTAACATCCAAAAATCAATCAATGTAATCCATCACATCAACAAGGAAAAAACAAAAAACCATATGCTAATATCAATATATGGTTAGAAACTTTTTGATAAAGTTCAGCATCCATTTATGACTATGGCCCCTGAAAAATCTGGGATAAAAGGAACATAATTCTATATAATAAAAGCCATAGACAAGTCCACAGTAAATATCATCCTTAGGCCGGGCATAGAGGCGCATGCCTGTTAGCGGCAGCCTAGGAAGCTGTGGCTGGGGCCAGGGATTGTGGTTCTAGTCCTGCCTGGGGCACATAGTGAGACCTAGTTGCAAAAAAATATAGCTGGGTGTGGTGGTGAGCACCTGTAATCCCAGCTACCTGGGAAGCTGAGGCTGGGGATTGCTTGAGTCTGTGGTACCCTGGGCAACATGATCCTGCAGTTCCACAGGCAAAAATAGTGAGACCTAGTCTCAAAAAAAAAAAAAAAAAAATCATCCTTAATGGGGAAAAACTGAAACCATTTCTATTAAGATCTGGAACCAGGCAAGGATACCCACTCTCACCATTACTTTTCAATATAGGACAGGAAGTTCTGACTAGGGCAAGGGAAAGAAGAAACGGAACTATGATTATAAACACATGATATGATGTATGTAGAGAACCCCAAAATATCTACAGAAAAAAACAACTCAAACAATACAGTTCAGTAGGGTAGCTGTTATAAATTAACAAACAAAAATCAGTAGCTTTCTTATATGCAAAAAATTAGCCAGAAGAAGAAACTTAAAAAAACTATTCCATTTACCATCACACCAATGAAAAGATTAAATACCTGGGAATAAGCCTAACAAATGATGTGAAAGACCTATACAAAGAAAGCTATACAATATTGTTAAAAGAAACAGAAGACATAAGACCTGGACATAAGACCCAAAACCAAAAAAATGCATATAAGAAAACATAAGCAAAACACTCCACAATCTATACCACAAAAACATCGCCAGGACACATCTACACATGCAAAGAAAATGAAGGAAAACATAAACAACTGGGACTACATCAAACTAAAAAACAAAGACACCCAAATAAATGGGAAAAAATTTTGCTCGCCCCTCAACTGAAAAGAATCTGGTAGTAAAGATCTACAAAGAACTCACATGACCTAACAAAAACAGAGTAAAAAGCCCAGCAAAAAATGGGGATAAGAGCTTAAAAGATACTTCTCCAAAGAGGAAATACAACAGGCATATGAAAAAATGCTCGACATCACTTATAATCAGGGAAATGCAAATCAAAACCACAATGAGCTGCCACCTTATACCAGTAAGAATGTCCCATATCAAAAAAACAGGCAACAAAAACTGCTGGTGTGGATGTGGAGAAAAAGGAATATTCATACATGCTGTGGAAATGCTGTGGAAAGTGGTCCAACCACCCTGGAAAGCTGTGCGGAGGAAACCCAAACTACTGAAAATAGAACTGCCTTTTTCTTTTTTAAGTGAAAGATATAAATTTATTTAAAGAGGCAAAGAAACAGATTGGAAATAAAGCAGATAGAAAAGACTCCCTGGAAAAGTTCTCCAGGGAGGAATAGAAGGTACTTAGAAGAACCATTTAATTCAGCAATCTACCCAAAGGATACCAAAACACTAATTCTGGGCATCTACCCAAAGGATACCAAAACACTAATTCTAAAGGACACCTGTACATGGATGTTTACTGCAGCATTATTTACAATAGCCAGGATTTGGAAACAACCCAGTTGGTAAAAACTGGCAAATGGATGAAAAAATTATGGTACAGTTATACAATGGAATATTGTTCAGCAATCAAAAAGACAATTTTGATGCATTTTGATAACATGGATGGACCTAGAAGGAATCATGCTAGCAAAAATAAGCCAGAAAGAAAAGGACAAAAATTAGATAGTTTCACTTATAGGTGGGATATAAGGAAAATTAACAAAAGGTCAAGGCAAAGTTAAAATTAACTGACAACAGAACAAAAACATAGAGCTAGGGAAGGTAAGGGAGGGAAGAATTGGAGGGTGGGAGAGAGGGAACAGGGAGGGAAGAAGGAAAGAGGGAGGGATCAGGGAAAGATGAACAGAAAAGATCAAGACAATGTTATACGAGTGGTACAGTGGTGGGAGACCCCTGGGGAATACAATGATGCTATACACACATACACATATACACACATGTACACACAACACACATATACATGTAAACAATAAAAATAAATAAATGAGCAAATAAATATATACATAAATACATACATACAGGAAGGAAGGACGGAAGGAAGGAAGGGAGGGAAGGAGGGAGGGAGGGAGGGAGGGAGGAAGGAAGGAAGGAAGGAAGGAAGGAAGGAAGGAAGGAAGGAAGGAAGGAAGGAAGGAAGGAAGGAAGGAAGGAAGGAATAATTTCTCCTTATTCTTGGCTGGCCAAAATGCACAATTATTCACCGAGAGGTTTCCTTGCAGACTGACTGGAAAGAGACCTTAATTGTCAGGATTTGTCAGGTATTTTTCAATGGAACCAATCAGATTCTTTTGAGAACAATCATCTAGTTTGTTGCTGAAAAGTGGCGACACATATACTTGCTTGCTAAAGTTCTTGGAGCAAAGCAAGTGGAAGTAACTGGGGACTCTACCATTTAATATGCAATCTTTCACTTAATTCTTCATGTGGCAAATTTCCCACAGCCTTTATAAAACCTGTTCTTTATAAAACCTGTTCTTTGTAAATCAGAAGAATCAGTTTCTTCAGAGAATTAATCCTTCAAGTTGGGGAGAAGAGACTTGAGGACCTGATTACTCTATAATAAACACTGACAATCACCCTGTTTTCAGTTTCTTCCCACATTCCCTTCTTTAGTAGTATCCAGAGCCTATGAATGCAGTGATTTTCTTGGATTAATACAATTTCAAAAAGAATTCCATGTTCTTAGTCACTACCACTTTTCCACATGGCTTCTACTATTCTACAATGTTTATACCTTTTACCTATTGTTGTATATTTCTACAATGTTTGATTTCTTGTAATTATACATTTCTTACTCCTTAACATCATATTAGAGGAGTATCAGGAAAAAAATAGAGAAAAATCTGTGTTCTATTCAATTAATCCCTTCCTAAAGGAATCCTTGTAAGTGCAAACAAAAATTCAAGTCTCAATGACTAAGCCAAAGAATGGTCTAGTGACTCAAAGATTTTCACTCAGGAATGTTTCTAGTGGTAGGGAATGCTAGGAAAAGCTAAACTGAAGATTTATCCCAAATATTTTACCTGCTTTTGCTTTATGTAACCAAAAGTAACTCTGAAAATGAGATCTTTTTTTTCCCCTTGGAAACTAAGGGTTTCTTCAGTAAATAAACTGGTCTGGCTACCCTAAAATGACTATTACTCAGATCCCATTTCTCCCCACTCCCATATGATTACATCTAATGTTCCAAAAGAGTGCAACAAGGCTTCACTTCTGTTTTTTTTTTCTTAAAAGCACTGGTATCTTCTTTAAAGTTGATAATCTGTATATCACCTGCTCCTTCTATTCTGTTTCTCTGTTACACATACATCTTCCTAATATCTCTCTCTCTCTCTCTCTCTCTCTCTGTGTGTGTGTGTGTGTGTATGTTCTGAATCACATTTTTTTTTCTTCTGAAACTAGGTTGCACTATGTTACCCAGGGTAGTAGTCCCAATCCCGCGGACTCAAGCGATCACCAGGTCCAGCCTCTCAGGTAGCTAGGATTTCAGGTGCCCAACATAGCACCCGGCTGCTTTTTCGAGACCAGGTCTCACTATGTTGCCCAGGGTAGTCTCAAACCTGCAAACTCAAGCGATTTCTGTCCTCTTGCCTCCCATTGAATAATACTTCTTATATTGAAAGAATAGGTCACATTTAAATAACTGCAGTATTTTGTCAACTTTTAAATAGATACCAGTCAAGTAACTTGAAGCAAGCAAACAAATAATTGGATGAGGTAAAAAAAAAAGGGGGAGGGGAGGGTGGGAAATAGAGAAGATAAAACTTGTGCCCTCTTAACAAAAAAAGGTGGGGGAGGGTGGAAAATAAAAAGAGAAGACAAAACTTCTGCCCTCTTCACAAGGTTTGAGAACCCTAAAAATGAAAGACTCCCAGTGACTCTGAGATTCACTGAATAATCTGCCTCTGTTTCATGTAAGATTGCACTGTATGAAAGTAATAGCATCACTGGAGCTCTTGACAGATTCTGGGGAGCAGCTCACCTGGCCAGTTTTTTTGACCATGATATTGTCACTATGTCTGTCACCAATTCCAAGGACATAAGAAGCTACACAGTAGCCGGCACAGGACAAAGTAAACTCCTCAATGGCTCGATCCAGATCATCCCTGAATAAAAGAAAAAAATAAAAGCAAGAAAGGCTTTCAGTCTTCATATGTATGGAATAAGACCCAATCTATAGTTCTTATTTCCTTCTAACTGTGAGAAGACCTGCAACACAGAACTGCCTGTACTATTTCAACAAAAAATGCTGGATCAATCAAGGCAGGGAGAATAATCACAGCAGGAGCAAGGAAAGGAGTTTGCAAGCTGCCTACAAATATCAGAGTAACCGAACCTTACCCATTCAAAATGTTAAGTCCCAGGGTTATGTTTTAGTGAGGATGGGTGTAGGTTCACATGCATAGTGAAAGGAGACCATCAGCTTTGCTGAATGATGCTGGGTTATTAGGATTAAGTATTGCAGTCCCAAGGGTTTACGTTGTGATTCAAGTCAAAAGTGAGTAATACAGATTCCTTTAAGACAAGGTCCTAAATGTGGAAATTCGGTCTCACACATACAAGTCACTGAACTTTGCCAATGATAAAATTTAGGACTTACTTCAGTCTTCATTCAAAAATACTTATAAAACATTTTTCCCTAACTTTAAATCCCATATATCAAGGTTTCTTGAACACAATAACCATAAATAACAAAATTCCTAGCACTTCAATTTTTAATTTGAAGAGATCAGTCTATGTACATTCATATATTTCTATTGCAAAATCTATTGAAAACTCACTTAAGTGCATAAAATCACATAAATTTAATAAAAACATGTTAAATACCTAAATTCTTATAATTACTACAGGCTCTGAAATTTGATTTAGATAAGGCATCTGTAAGATGTCAAAGAAGACCTATTTGTTATTTTGATATAATCTGAAGTGAAGCAAATAAATAATACAGATATTTTCTTTAGGGCAATAACAATTATATTTGGGAGGACAGTTATTTGAAATTGGTTATTTGCTCAGAAAAATAAACTAACCCAGAATTATATTCTTTAAGCCAGTTCAGAAGGGCATCTTTGTTGAAAGCTGCTGCTGCAGCCACATTGCTACTGTTCAGCTGAATGTCAGCAATTGTTTCAGAAGTGCTCACAACTTCAATGAGTCCAGAGCGGTCTCCTGTTGCTAAACAGCCATAAGGCAGCATCCTAAAAGGAAAAGAAATGGGCATGAATAGTCACACGTGCGTATATTTTCCATAAAATGAAACATTAACTGAGTATCTCTGTTTTAAAAACATTTTAAAATCTATTGACAGATAGCCTTTTATTGTTATACCTTCTATTAATGAGTAATACCTTTATTTAATTGTACCTTCTATGAAAGGGCAAAACTCTTGGCCAATGGATGCAATAATTTACTGGAATTCCAATGTGCCATCTAAATATAACATAGTTATTTTGTGAAATATCCTATTTGTGTAGATAGAAGCACATAAGAAAAAAGTGTAAGGTTTTTTCTATGAATTTCTGAGAAGAGACCCATCCTTTATGAAGTATCAAAGAGGTGTCACTTAGTAGGGTATGCACTCACTATATTACTGTGTTAAATGCCAACTCTCTTCCTTTAGTTGTTGAAGCCCACAGCTTTTGACTTTTTCCTCTCATGCCCAGTATCTTGAAAACATACTACTGAATTCTCTCTCCCTTCACCCTTCCTTCTGCTACCATCCTAGTCTAAGTCACCATTAACTCTTACTCAATTAGTAAATTTCCTAACTAGTTCTTCCTGCTGTTCTAAGTTGACAGCAACAAAACCCATTCAAAATATGTCATTCCCTTTGTGAAATTCCTGCACTTGTTTCCCACCTTACAATAGATCCAGTTAGCTTGCCATGACTCACAAGGTTTTCAAGGTTTCAATACGTTTCCCCCAGGCCTAGCCTAGTATCCTCCCTTTGCTATTTTCTCTACAAGCTATTGGAAAACATTCTTCTCAGACACTGGCATGGCTTATTCATCTCCTTAAACATTACTCTCAGTGAGAATCTCCTGGATTGTCCTATTTAAAATTGTAACACTATTCATGACACAATATTTGCTGTCTCTTCTTGCTTTATTTTTCTCTACAACTCTGAGTACTACCTAACATCTTATTATTTGCTTATTGTCTGTCCTCACCATTAGGATGGTGTTTTATCAAGTAGATATATTGTATTCACTGCTTGTATCACTCAATAGATATTTTTGAATGAACAAAAGTAAAAACAAAATTCTTATATAGTACCTTCCTAATTTTATAAACCAGGAATAACAACAACTTGCAAAAAGTTGAATTAGCTAAGTGAATGATCAAAAATTCAAAACTAGACCTGTGTCACTCTAAAATGTTCTTTTTAATCTACACAGTCACTATGTTAACAAGTCTCTCAGACTGCTTTTTATGCAAAACAATTCTGCTAAATATAAACAAACATGCAACATTTTGCTTTGATTTGCATTTTTACAATCCCTAGTAAAAATAAAAATTTTCCTAGATTTGTTAGCCATTTTTTTAAGAATGTCTTTTGTGAATTAATTAATTAATTATTCAGGATGTAAACCCCTTTCTTTTTTTTTTTTTTTTTTGAGACTGGGTCTTGCTATTTTTGCCTGTGGAACCGCAGGCTCTTGTTGCCCGGGGTACCACAGACTCAAGCAATCCCCAGCCTCAGCTTCCCAGGTAGCTGGGATGACAGGTGCGTGCCATCACGCCCAGCTAT
This sequence comes from Uropsilus gracilis, assembly GCA_004024945.1. Taxonomy (NCBI): domain Eukaryota; kingdom Metazoa; phylum Chordata; class Mammalia; order Eulipotyphla; family Talpidae; genus Uropsilus; species Uropsilus gracilis. The sequence goes on from PVHY01014077.1 coordinate 31,336, forward strand.
TTTTTTTGGAATTAGGTCTCGCTACAGCCCCAGGTGGAACTCGAACCGCGATCCCTAGCCCTGGCCGCTTCATAGGCTGAAGCTTACAAGCATGAGCCACCGTGCCCGGTTAAACCCCTTTCTTAATGCATAAACTTATAAGTTAATACCCATTTTTTTCATTTTGGTTATAAACATATTCTCCAGATTCAAAAGGTCCTGTATTAGAGCAATTCTACAATGGAATCAGACATATTTGAATATATAAAATGAAAAGAATGTTGTTAGGTGACAAAAGAAAATGTAATAGATGAAATTCATAGATTAAAAAATACTTGGCCGTAGTTATGTGTCAGAAAATCTATCAGCTGCTGGCAATAATAAAAAGGTAAGTAAAAAAGCAGTTTCTGCTCTCATCAAAAAGACAATGCACAAATAGACAATGTGTACAATGATCTTTGAGGGAAAAGGCTGGGGCATTAGAATCAAGAAAGATCTCCATGAGTAGGAATAACAGCAGGGCAGGAGGACAGCATATGGGAGAACAGAAAGGCAAAGTGAGAAAGAAGAAACAGTGTTAGGAAGACCATTAAAAGCTCTACATACCCTCTAAAAATGAAAGATAACAAAAATGAAAGGTAACTATGAAAGATAACGAATGCATGTTTGAGACTCTGGGGATAGTGTATATTAGTTAAACAATCAGATAAATGAGAAAAGTTTATCAAACAGTTCCTAAATTCCTTTCCAGCCAACAACTTAATTATTTTACACCTCTTTAAACATTTTCTTAGTTCTAGAAAAATCAGGTTGGGAGACATTGTCAAACTATATGCTGGTAGCCTGAAATACCAAGTGATTGCTTTACATCTTGTAAACATCTAATAAACATTACATTATTAATTTATTTCTCCTTTAAAATAATTTACTACTCAATAAGAAAGGTAGTTAGGACCATGAAAACTTTTGTCAATATTCCTGTCCTTTTCATGACAGAACACATGTGAAGTAACTGCCAAAAAATACTTTGTCTCACTTTCCTGCATCTCTTCCTACTCCACTTACAGTCAAACTGGGCAAAAGTTCAACAGCTTCCTCTTCCAAAACAGGCAAGGATGAAAGCAATCAGTGTCTTAAAGATGAAATGCTCACAATGGGAAGGAAAAAACATCCTTGTCAGAGACAGTTTGACAGAAGTCAAGCTGGGGACACTTGGGAGTCTGATCATCCCACATGGACCTCCTTTCCAAACAATTTCTACTTCTTAAAAAAGTCAATACAATGACTGGCAATGCTTATCATCTGCCCATTCATTCATGCATGCATTCAAGACTATATCTCGCTATGTTGCCAGGACAGTCCTAATCCCACGGACTCAAGCGATCCTCAGCCCCAGCCTCCCACGTAGCTAGGATTACAGGCAACCTGCCACTGCGCCCAGTTGCTTTTTCGAGACCAGGTCTCACTATGTTGCTCGGGGTAGTCTTGAACCTGTAAACTCAAGCGATTCCTGGCCTCTTGTCTCTCAGTGCTTGGATTATAGGCGTGGGCCATCAGGCCCAGCTAGTTTTCACCCTTACATTTCTTTCCCAAAGATTAATTTGTTATCTTTCCAATATCTGAGAAATGAAAAAATGAAATAAATTCTATAGGAGTGGGGGTAGCAATCCCACAGTTCTTCACTACGGAGTTTTCCTTGGTCTGATTCTGACACATGAACCCAAGTCTGAGTGGTACCATACAGCCCACTGCCTTGAAAAAACCAAAGTACAATGTTTTTCCTAATGTTTACATTACTTCCATCTTCTTCTTTTATTCTGAGACAACTGATATCAGTGCCATTTAAGAACTGCTGTGGAGTACTCTTTAAAAAAAGGGGATGGGACCATTAATGTAACTCAGATATAAAGTCACAATGAAGACAACTGTTCAAAAATCAAAGTCACAAGTATGCAGGGCTAGGGGGGAGGGGAGAAGACTGTCAAATTTATCAGGCAGACAATCTATCTGAATGACATAAAAGATTACCTACTGTTTATCAACCAAAGGAGGTCAGAGTATTATAAAATATTGATGGCTTCTAATTTGGCATGAAAGATATCTAAACTATATTTTGACACAAACAAAAAATGGAAATGGAAAATATGTACTTTCATTCTTGCTAGTTACAAGGCAAGGTACTAAAAATATCCCAATTGTGGCAGTAACATATAGAAGGTACTTGAATATTTTAAAGACTGTGTGCAACTGACCCAGTTTAACCTGAATGGCTGGTCAAAAGAAAACAAACAATAGGAATACTGGAGCATCTATATTTATAGAAACAGTTTATAAAAAAAGGGTGGAAAAATGGTATTAGCTTGAAAATGAACTGAAAAGAATGAAAATGCCTGCATATTTTTTCAAACGTGAGTCCAATGAGTACAAAAGTCAGCAAAGATCTCACTGGACAGACAAGTTCCTTTTTCTTCTTAGACACATCAGACAGACACCGGGTTTATTTCCAGCACTCTCACATGTGGTGGTCTCCCTTTGTCTGACGTCACAATAAATGTCACTTGATGATAAACATGCTTTACATTTGAATAGGCTGATTAAAAGTAAAAAAGCATAGACCTTGGTTGAGGTTTTCAACCAAGTTAATGAAACTAAGTACAGTCTTAGCTCAGCATTTCTGAACTTTAACAAAACTCATCGTATGGCTTGAACTTGTGCTTAGCAAAGAAGATCACACTGTAACTGACAAACCACAGAAAGGACCATGGGAGACTAGTCTAAGTTTGACTATCCCCACTCTTTGTGGGGTAAATCGAGTAAAAATATTTCTGGTGGGTTTTACTATGGAGAAAAAAAAATCAGCAAACTTCTGTGGCAAGAAGTTATATAATGAATATTTGAGTCACTACAAACTATTAGGTCACTACTAACTCTGCAGTTACAGCATAAAAACAGCCATAATAAACATAAACAAATGAACTTATTATGCCAATACAGTACCACCACCACCCCTAAACAAGGGCAGCCCAGACCCCTCTGGCTTTGCAACCTAGGCAGAATATCCCACAGGCACCATTTCCTCCTATATCTTAAGTAATTTTTGAAGTGGTAATTTTTGGAACCAAATTACATATTCAAAACCACAAACTCTTTATTTTACACAGTTATATTAGAAAGTCCTTCTAATTTAAAAGCAAAACCTCATGTGTACAGTGCTCAGAAGGTCCTTTTTAAAAGGACTGCATAATAATCTTCTTTATCCAATCTCTAAGTTTCACAAAAGGAACTAAATGCATAGCTTTTCTAATTCAACAGTACTAGAAAAATTTATACTGGAAGGTTCTAAGTCTAGAAATGCTTCCTTTTAAAGGAAGTTAGCAGAAAATTACATTATTTTGAGCACAGGAACACTTTGATAAATCAAGTTCTTTGAAATGTCTTATCACAGTTGATTTCTTACTTTAGACTGGTAAGATAATAGAAATATCAAGTTTAGAATAAAAGATCTGAATTTGATCTGGCTCCTACACATAATATATTTTTTACTTTTTTTAAATTAATCATTTTGTTGTTTAAATATTTATGTATATGTGTGTATATATATATATATTGCATCACTGCATTCCCCAGGGCTTTCCCTCCACCATATCACCAGTGAACCCTCATCTTTTTTTTTTTTTTTTGAGAAATAAAACATCTTTATTGTTGAAAACTAACTGACAAGTGTTAGAAAGATTCACTGTTACTATTAAAAAACTGAAGTTTGGTAAATGTATAAGAAATTGCTGCTAGTCACTTCAGGTTTTCTTTGAAGGGTTAACAGGAGTCTTCACTAAAGCTAGTAACTAACAGTGTAATATTTTCAACCAGAATTTTAAACTACTCTAAAGACTTATATGCCTCTTAGCTAATGTTATAATTTTATCATATTACTCAGGTTCAAGTTCTTCCTTCAAAGAATCATCAGAATAACATGGATTGAAAAGACTTTCGAACACTTTCCATCTCTTGTTGTTGAGTTTCAGTCATAATTTTCTTTTGCAACACAGGCATTTCTTTTCTAAGTTCATTTTGTGCTCCAGTAAGTTGAGTCTCGTGACTCTTCTCCAGCTCCTCCATTACATGAGCTGCTCATGTAATTGTCTAACTGTTTTCAGTCTTTGGCCCTGAACAACTCTAGATAGCTGGAAGATCTTGTTTCTGTTGAAACGTATTAGATAGTTTTTCTTCCTGTTCTTCAGCTTTCTGTATATCCAGATCCCATTGCTGAAACACAGTCATAAACTGCTGAGAAAAGTCTTGGTTAAGCTTCTCCCTTTGCTCTTGTTGAGTCTTCCAAACTTCTTCAATTTTCTGGTTACTTGTTTTGATAGAAGCCTTGGTGTACATTTATAATTTTTTTCTCTTGGCAAGGAGAGCCTTATTAATGTCAACTCCAAGTCTTGTCAGCATAATCTGCACTTCACCACCCATGTCTTCCATTAATCCTTCAGAAGGTCTTTTCTTCCCATGGTTATCAATTATGGAAATCTTCCCTTCAAGGGCCAGCTTCTCCTCGGTGGAGCAGCTCAGCACGTTACTATTGTCTTTGTTAAAGCTGTAGGCTCTCACAGCCTGCTCCTCCAGGGCCGCCCAGGCCGCCTTCGCTGCTTTGCCTGCGTGCTTCCTCCCAGAGGGCACCATAGTCCTGCGTCTTCTGACTGACCCGTCAACCTCTCAGCTGTTCTGACTGAGCTGGCTCCTCTTGCCTGCTCGACACTCTTCTTGAACCCTCATCTTGATCTTCCAGTGCTACTCCCTTCCCTAATTTCTCCCCCCAGCCTCCCTTTCCCTAGCTGCTTGCCTGCCCAAATTCTGTTGTTAGCTTATTTTGATGTTTTCTTGGCCTTTTGTTTGTTATTCCTATATGAGATCACATGGTTTGTCTTTTTCTTTCTGACGTATTTCTACTAACATATTTCCCTCTAGGTCTATCCATGTTATCATAAATCATAAATCCTCTGAGTCTTAATTTTCTCATCTGTTAAGAGGGAATCACAACCTTGAAAAGTGAAAGATTATACAACAATACATATGAGAAGACTCTAATACAATGCCTAGGTTTAATCAATGAGCAGCAATTGCTTTAAGTTTTAAAAAGATTAAAATAAATTTAGCTATTAAGAAAATATAATTCAAATCTTAAAAAGTAATCAGGAAAGACTCATGATCTTGCAGGAATAAAGTCAATCACAAATACAATTTTCCAGAACTTTAAGGACCAAGTTACTACACAGATAGTATGAAGAAAAACAAAGTTACACACACACATACACATATATATATAATATGTAAAATTATATATATCATTTCATATACATATTATATATACATATATATAATAGCTATGATTAAAAAGGAAAGGAGACCTCTGGACCCCCAAAATGCAAAGAGCATTCATAAGAGTTTATGCCTCAGTAATAGTGACTTAGGAAGTTACTGCTCTGTGAGACATTTTAGTATCATAAGAAATGATTGAATTTTTGATAGGCAAAATCTGAATCTAAGTGTTTACACAAAGCTGGGGCTCTGAAAGTGCTGTCAAGTACATGAAAGGAAACTAGAAAATGTTTGCCTACTGAATGATGTGAAATGAAAGTTTGTCATCTGCTTTATTTTGGGGGAATACTTTCACACCTTAAGGAGTGAAGGACCCTCACAGAAAACACAATCCAGAGCAATAATTGATTTGACATCAAAAATTAACTACAGAAGGAAATAAGACTAAATAAGTAAATGAAATGGTACAATTCCAAGAGACAAATCAGAACAACATGAAAGAGATGCCAAAATGATGAATAATTTGAAAAAGTATAGCATACAAGTATAGTATTAAAAAAAGACCATAAGCCGGGCATGGTGGCTCGTGCCTGTAAGCTTCAGCCTATGAAGCGGCTGGGGCTAGGGATCGTGGTTCGAGTCCCACCTGGGACCTGTAGCAAGACCTAATTCCAAAAAAAATAGCTGGGTGTGGTGGCGTGCACCTGTAGTCCCAGCTACCTGGGAAGCTGAGGCTGGGGATTGCTTGAGTCTGTGGTACCCGGGCAACGAGAGCCTGCGGTTCCACAGACAAAAATAGCAAGACCTAGTCTCAAAAAAAAAAAAAAAAGACCATAGGTTTTAAAAAATAAAATCGTAACACCTACTTAAAAACAGTCACTGAAATAAACATACCATATTGAATGCACAGAAAATCAGATAATGTTGAAGAAAGAATTAATGAATGGTAGACAAAAGGAAAGAAACTAAGGAATGTTGCAGAAAGTTATCAAGGGGGGAAAGGAAAGACAAGACAGAAAAGTCCAACCTACCTACATCTTTAAAGTTGTAGTGGATGACTTTCAGAGTGGGAGAACTGCAACACTGAAGAGAGAAGTATATTTTTGAAGAGAAAGATATATTGTGTAGAAACTAGAACTGACTAAAAGTTATGAGATGAACAATTAAAGGAAAAAATTCATACAAAGACAAATTAGAGCAAAACTACAAAACAAAACAAAAAACACCCATATGGTTACAGAGATTATTTTCCTGCACACTTCTGAAAATTAACAGATGTCGGAAAACTACAGAATGTCTTCAGTCAAGGCTTATCAATTTAGATTAAAAAATGTTTTACAAGCAGGCAATGTCAGCAAAAAAATGGAGGATTTAAGAATCTCTGAAAATGTTGCTCTTCCGTAACAACACTAGGAGAAATGGTCCAAATCAAAGACTTCAATACTATAGAACAAGAAAAGGTAGCAGCAATCTGCAGCCTGGTAATGGAAAAAAGGTGCTGAGTCTTAAGCTGCATTTCCCATGACCTAGTGTAATTCTTTCTTACCATTTCCACAGTGGACTTATCAACATACCACAATCACGGTGAATACAGCAGATATGGGGTTTAAACTCTTACAAAGGACCTTTTCTACAGAATTGCCATGCTTTAAACACTGATAAATCCTAGTAAGATTCTAGTGACAATGCACAGTCTTTGACCAGACTCAGACCTCTCCTGATAGAAACTGCTTACTTCCTGGGAGAGTTTCTCAGAAAGATCAGAACCAATTGTTTTAACATGTCTAAGGTATAAATAATAGTTAACACAAACAACAACTTGACTTAAAAGCTTGGGAGTGAGATATCCAAAGAGGACAGTGAAAAATTCCAACATACTCATAGAACTCTAGAAGGCCATGTATATGGATAGAGTTCTGTTTATGTCCAGAGTTGTGCACAGGCACAGGAAAGAACTCTAAAGGTCCCAGCTCTCATCTCTTATTAACTTTGAGGCATTATAGAAGTTAAGGCTAAGTTATTGTTCTGAATTTCCTGACAGTTGAATGCATGCCTCAACATGCACACAAAGTCCCCGATAAAGAATGGAAGACACGTGGACTCCAGGCATTTAAAGAAATATAAATTCAATCCTCACTGGCCAATTTTTCTAGTTGGGGACAACACATGGCAAAGAATTTGAAGAACTGAGGAAAATACTAACAAAGTCAGAAAAGTTACCAAATAAACAACAATGAGGAACAAAAAAACCCCAGAGCAAGCAAGAGGATCTTATTTTTATTTTCAGAGCTGTCACATTACAAAGTGATCAATTTCAATAGAAAAGCATGAAGTATTCAATAGAAAAGCACGAGGTTTTTCTAAAAACCAAGAAAATATAGCAAATCTTCAAGAAAAAGCATACACTTATATGATGGATATAGGGAAAAACAAACAAACAAATAAGAAAAAATGAAAACAACCAATGGACTGAACCATGGAGTGAGAGAGGAGGAGGGGGAAAAAGGTGGGGGAGGTGAAGAGCACAAAAGATCGGATAGTTAACAAATGTTAGTGAAGTGGAAAAGCCCCAGGGTACACAATAATGGTCTAATGTAATATAAATATAAATATACATATATATGCAAAAAAAAAAAAAAAACCACACATTTACCAGATATCGGAAGAGAATGGGCCAAACAACCAACAACTGAACATCAACTTAACCAACCAACAAATTGCAGAAAAATGGGAGATGGAGTGACTGGAGGAGGGATACGGAAGAGGGATATGGAGAAAGGAGGAGGGATCAATTAATGCACAAATGTGACAAATCAATAAA
>PVHY01014078.1:0-39454 GCA_004024945.1 Uropsilus gracilis
TTGCAGCACTATTTATAATTGCAAGGGCATGGAAGCAACCTAACTGTCTCAGAACAGATGAATGGATGGAAAAGATGTGGTATATATACACAATGGAATATTATTCTTCAATTAAAAATGACAAATTTGATGATTTTATGATAACATGGATATACTTAGAAGAAATTATATTAGTAGAAACAAGTCAAAAAGAAAAAGACAGAAACCAAATGGTTTCACTAATATATGGGGTATAGGAAAAAATAAACAAAAAGCCATGAGGAAAAGTCAAAACAAGCTAACAACCAAACAGAAATACATAACTCAGGGGTGGGGCGATATAGTAGGAACAGTCAGGGAGGGTGGGGGGAGTGAATCCTGGGGATTGCAAAGATGTGAAATTTATATATAAATAAAATATTTAATAATTAAGAAAAAAAAGAATTGGCAAAGAATATTAAAATATTTATATACTTTTTCCTCTAATTATTGATCACCTAGTAAAAATTTATTATAGGAAAACAATAGCTGTAGCAATCAAACTGCAATTAACAGGAAACAGTAAAGCAAATTATGTGAAGATTTCAATGTCAAGATCTTCAACAGCATTTCTAACTGAAACCAACATTTAGTTTCATATTCAGATTTAGTTTCACTATGTAATAGTTTCCTATTACATTTTTTTCAAATGTTAATGCTACTAGTGATAACTCATTGAAACTATGCTCACCAGATCAAAATATTTAAAAGGCATAAAAGAGTTGGTAGGATAAAATAGGAACAATTATCAGCAACTTAATTAGCAATAATCACCTGCTAGGCATTACTCAATGCTTTACAAGATTTACACTACAATTCTAGCTTTATCTCAAAACAAAGTAACACAAAATATCAGGTAAGAATGAGTCTTTTAACAATTCCTTAGATAGCTATGAAAGAGATGCTTAACTTGAATCATGAATCATAAACATTGAATCATGAATATTCTCTTGGGAAAAGGAAAATATGTAGTAACTTCAAGGAAGCTGAAATTTCAATGACACAAAGTGGGTTGTTTATAATGCAGAAATCTGAACAAGCACACTCAGAAGCACAGTCCAGGCTTTTATTTCTATGTTCCTACCATCTCCTCCATGCTCTGCTGATGAGATCAGCTGAGGAATCACCTTCAACCCCACAGGACTGTTCTGTTTTGACTTGTTCCTGAGAAGAGGTGATTCATGGTGAACACAAGCTCCCTTTGACCATGTTGCGCCTGAATGTTCAGTACTAGACCAGAAATGTTCCAACTTTTGAGAGTCCCATTACTTTTCAAGACTCACTCATGTCCTTGCCCTCATAGTTTTCACAAAAGGGGCTCTTGTATATACTATGAGGAAATCTCAAACAGAGAGGCTGTTTAGCTTATGTTCTCTTGGGAGATTTTTATCTAATAATGACAACATTCAGCTTTATTTAAAGGGTTAAGGTAGTGCTTATTACTCGAAAAATACATTAAAAATAGAAATGACCCAATTCTCTATCAACAGATGAATAAAAAAGATGTAGTATACAAAGCAAAATTCCATACCATAGAATATTACTCAACCATAAAATGGGATGGCATACACAACATAGATAAACTTTGAGAACATTATGCTTAGGGAAATAAGCCAGATAAATATTGCATAACTTCACTAATATGAGGTACCTGGAATAGGCAAATTCAGAGAAAAGAAATGGAACAGAAGTTACGGAGTGCTCATAGGAAAGAGGGGGAAGTTATTAATGGGTACAAAATTTTTGTTGGGGATGATAAAAAGATACCTTTGTGTATAGACAGCAGTAGTGATTTACACAAAATATAAATATACTTGATGCCGAACTGTACACCTAGGCATGGTTTTAAAATGTTATGTATATTTTACCACACAGACAGACACACATGTAACACCTATATAATCAAACCACCAGGCCAGCCTGAGGTAAGTAGCTAAGTGATTAAACCAGCTGACAGCTTAAATGGATAAATCAGTTTGGCTGCAAGACCTACTTACTGTCATACAGGTTCACTAGTCATGTTCTAGGAGTTCTTAAACTGTTCTCCTCAAAATGAACACTTAAAAAAATTCTAAGTATTGACTTTGTAAATGAAAGTTGAAAGATATTATTACCGTCTTTAGCTATGTAATTAACCTTAGCTCTTAGTTAACTATGTTATTAACTCAAAAGTTGTGGTCCTTTAACCACCAGTGGAAATGCCCAATTCAGACTTCATATTTGTTGCCATACTTGTCTGCGGCCAGGATTTCCACTAGAGATGAAAGAAAAAAGTGTCCCTGTGCTTTTCGTCTGTCTGAGTTTAGCAGCCAAGATTGATTGGGGGAATATACAGAAAAACAAAAACAAAGAAACAAAAAATCTATTGTCATAATATAGTACCAAATTTTCATTGTTTTCCAGCTATCCAGGCTCTAACAAGAAGCTTTCATTTAGGTGATTTAACTTAGCTGTTCTAACAAAAATTAGTTAAGATCTGAAACAGGATGAACTCCACTCTAAAGTACAAAAAGAAGGGGGAAGTACAAAAAGGTGGGAGGAGGTAAAAAAAAAAAAAAGTACTAAAAGATGGTTAACAACAATAACAAGGCAGCTATAATCTTTTAAGAGGTACAGAAGCCTCTCCACCATTTAAATGCCAGTTTCCATCTATTTGCAACATCCTCCTGTAATTAAATTTGCTTTTCTTCATATTACTCTTTGCAAAAATAACTATCCAATTTTCTTTCTTCATTTAATTACTAGTTTGGTGGTAATCGTTATTTTCTTTAGTCAAGTTTCAGCATTTCATTAACACTTAGGGTTAAATAAACTTTTCATCATTACAGCTCTATAATAAAAGTAAAATGAGAAATTATAACACATGTAAGTTTGTTGGCTGAAAGTCAGAAACTCTCAGAATGAAAAATCAACAATGTCCATCCACTTGCTGCTTACAAGAAATATACAGAAAACATTACAATGCAATGCAGAAAGACTGAAAGCAAAATTAAAAAATTGTGTTATTCTATTTTTCAACAAAATAGCAAAATCAAGGATTTTAAAATTAGTACATAAGGTCAAAACATAACATCCGTTATTCTATCATTAAAAAATAAAAGCCAAACTTTATTTTGGAAATGAATGACCACATTATCAGTCAAGGATGAAATAATGATGGAAATTAGATAAACATTTAGAACTGAATGACTATAAAAGTAAACTATGAAAACTTCAGATAGAGCTAAAGCAATAATTAGAAAGAAATGGATAGCCTTAGGTGAAGAGAAAAATTAAAAAGTTAACTGATTACCTTAAAGTTGGAAAGATGGACAGATAAACACAAGGAAAGCAGAATGAAATAAAAGCAGAAATTAATGAAATAGAAAACAAAAAAGAATGAGCTTAATCTTTGAGAATGGTAATTAAAAGGGCAAACTAACATTACACTGATAGAATGGCCCATATTAAAAAAAACAGGCAACAACAAGTGCTGATGAGGATATGGAGAAAAAGGAACACTTACACTGCTGATGGTAATGCAAACTGGTCCAGCCATTATGGAAAGCTGTGTGAAGACCCCCTCAAACTACTGAAAATGGAACTACTAGTTGATCCAACAATTTCACTTTTGGGATTCTACCCAAAAGGACAGAAAAACACAAGTTCAAAAGAGCTGTACTCCTACGTTTATTGAAGCATTATTTATAATAGCTACTATAAGGAAACAACCCAAAACCCCCCAAATAGACAAATGGATCAAAAAGCTGTGGTATATTTACACAATGGAATATTTATTCATCAATTAAAAAGACATGTCATTTGGGGCAGTTTGAATAGAGTTAGAAGAATAGAACAGAGCTAGAATCATGCCACCTGAAATAAGTCAGAAAATGAGAAATACTGCATGGTCTTACTTATATATGGAATATAAGGAAAACAAACAAAAGGACAAGAGAAAGTTAAAACTAACAAACTGACAAGAGAACTGACACATATAACAAGAGAAGGAGAGGGAGCGAAGGTGAAATCAGGAGAGGGATGAGCACAAAGGATCAGAATGATTGTTCATGGGTGACATGGTAAGAGAACTTGGTCAGGGCACACACAGTGTGAAAAAATCTCTATGTAATCAATAAAAAGAAAAAAAAAAGTAAAGAAATGGACAAACTAGTGGTAAGACTGCCCAAGATAAAAAGCTCACAGGAGTGGGAAACAGAGGGTAAAACTATAGTATTAGAGAAGTGAAAACATCTTAAGAGAAAGGTAGGAATCTTATGATAATATGAAAACAGGGATGCAGTGAATTATTTTCCAGAAAAATTTAAATAACCAAAACCATAAGAAGAAATAAAGACCTAAACTGATTTTTTTATTAAATAAATTAAACCAATAGTTTAGAAACTCCTCATGGGAAATGGCCCCATGAAGTTCACATATTTTATACATGACTTCAATCAAATGTCCAGAAAGTTAAAATCTGCTCAATTCATTTTACAATTGCTAACGCAATCCTCTTACCAAAACTGGGCAAGTTCAGAAAAGAAAAATCTTATGTTCATACAAACATCTTAACCCAGTAATATATTTTAAAAAAGCTAACACATAATGACCACTGTATTAACCCTAGGAACTCAAAAATATCAACAAAACAACAAAATCTATTCCCCTTCAATTTTCTGAAACAGAAGGGAGCTTTTAAAATTTTATAAATGAAATTTATTGAAAACCTAAGGTAACCATTTCTTAAAACTAAATATTAAGCGCATTACTTTTAAAATCAGAAATGACACACAGATATCATTTCTCTGTTTGAACATATGGTCAAAAACACGGCACAATAATAATGTTTGATGAAGTTGCCTCATATTTAAAATATTTTCTATTAAAACATATCTGAATTTTCTATATCTGCTCTTTTGTTGTTAGATCAACAATTCTCAAGAAACTATACAGTTCAGAATGATTAGCCTCATATCAGGGGCTTTTATATTTTTTACCTTATCTACATATTAAATATACTAAACCCTATATTTGCACAACACTTTGCACCTTTCTGTGTATCAGCACATGTTAACTTATAGTCAGTGAGAGAAAATTCCCGTTTTTCAGATTAAAAAAGTAAAGCTCAGTGAAGTGAAGCGAGCTTTCCGAAATATCATGGATATTAGGTGGTAGCTCTAGAGAAAGACTCCAAACATGTGATTCTTCAACACCATTGTATTTCTAATGATAATCAGAGGTTAATAATATCTGTCCTTCATAAGACTTGTTATTGACTGATCTAGTGAAATGACCAAATCAAGTACTTTTTTAGACACTCAAAACTACACAATACTATAAAAAATGATCTTTGGTCGTTAGAATGATTGCTGGCAGGAATGTATTTGCTTACATGGCAGGTTTAGCAAGAAGCTGGAATCCTCCCATAACCAGGAAATTTGTAATAGATGTGCAATACCTTGAGCAAAAAAAAAAAAAAAAAGAAAACACAAGTACATTAGTTTTAAAATGTAAATGAGTTGTTCAGAATTTTCAAATAGCATCTGGAACAGATAATTTTGGTATCTCACTACTGAGTTTGGGAACTTTTGTGATATCAACAGTCATGAGCTATAAAGGACTACATAGAAGGGGAAATGGTTATGTTATAGTCACAACAATAAGGTAAAATGATATTTAGTAAAGATATTAACAGAAAATTTTAAAAATACTAAAGCATGCAAGGATACTAGAATTTCTTGGTAGATGTTATTTAGTAACTTTACCAATGAGAAAATGATTAAAACTGTAGGATTATTAGTGAAAATTTCCTCTAATTCTCACTTTAGGCCTTACAATTGATGACATTAAATGAACAATGGGAAAGGTAGAACACATGTTAAAAGAGCTCATGCAAGACAGTATTAAGATATGGTTAAGTACTAATATACCGCCTCAAACCATGTATTTTTCCTCCATATTTCTAGCATCACAATGGGATCAACTAACTTTTTTGAGAAAAGGCAATTCCTATTTACAAAAGCCGAAGTGATTAATTAGCCACTTGTCAACTGTCAAGATGGTACATTTTATGACATGTATATTTTACCAAAATTAAACATTTTTCTTTTCTTTCTTTTTTTTTTTTTTTTTTTGAGGCTAGGTCTCACTATGTTGCCTGGGGAACCACAGACTCCTGTTGCCTGGGGTACCCTGGACTCAAGCGATCCCCAGCCTCCCAGGTAGCTGGGATTACAGGCGCAAACCACTATACCCAGCTATTTTTTGAGACCAGATCTCGCTATGTTGTCCTGGGCAGGTCTTGAACCTGTGGACTCAAGGGATTCCCAGTCTCAGCCTCCCGTCCTAGGCTGGGATTGAAGCCCCACACCACCACGGCTGGCTAAACATATTTTTCAATTCACAAATAAATCAAGATTTTTTCCAACTTGGTTCATTTATATAAATTATTATGCTAAAAAATAGCTCAATGTATCAAAATACAGATACTTTCGAGCATAAGTCCTAAAGAATCAGAAAAAGTGAAATAGATCAGGAAATAACAAGTTAACAAACAGAAAGTGTTCTAGTAAAAGCTGAAATTTTCACATAAACAAAATTTAGTTTAAAAAAAGTAAGTAAATAAAACATCAAATTATGTTTTAGTTCATGCCAAAAGATGAAAAGTGAAAAGACAACCAAGGTATCTTCTTTCAAGGATAACTTCAAATACATTCAATTTTGCTTAGAATGAAAATCCTATCTCTATCTGCATATACATTTGCAAAACTGACAAGAACTGGATCAATTATAACATTACTTGCAGTGGATGGATTATGGGTAACCTTAGCTTTTTGATTCTCTTTATTTGTTCAGCTTTTGATAATAAGCACACATTAACTAAGTTATAAATAACCTAAATGAGCACTGACAAGAACATGCGGTCCTTCAGGCAGGTGCTTGTCACTGGCTCCATGCTGTGTTGCTATGGACTTGGAGTGCCACACACACGTGCCGAGCGTTCAGTGAGTTCTCAGGCCCCCATTTGTTTGATGAATGAGGCATGAATTTAAGTGAAGAACATGTAGATCAATAGCATAATCTAACACATTAAAATAACACAAATGATGTCTTGCATCATGTCAAAATACAAGTTAAGAGAAAGTGAGGAATATTTAAATTTAAAAGGTATGCTGAGTAATTTTATTTGAAAAAAAAAAAAAAAGAACCCCAGATAATTACCCTAAATTTTATGAAGGAAACTTTAAGGTAGTTTAACTATAGATAGTACATTTTATGTGAGTAACCTATCAATCATTCTGCGATAATATAGAATATGAGAATTCACTATTTTAGATCTTTTTCCCCTTAAAAAAGCAACGCAGAACTAAAATTGGCTTAAGATTAAAACACTGCTTTGCAACTTCTATTACCTTATATCAATCTCCCTAATCTAGTCTCCTCTGATTAAGGAGCTGTTCTCCTTGGCAGAATAACCCTGCAGAGACTGAACATGACACAGGACTGGATACTTGCTCTGTGTAACTATCCAAGAAGAGGCTGGCATGCTTCAGAATGACCAAACTCCTGGCTTCCTTTATCCCGTGAAGAAAGCAGCTCAGTGAGGTTCCATGCTGACCAATTAGGTAGCACAATTTGCTGAATCGGCTTGCCACCTCCTGCAACAGCTGAACTGTACTTGCAGAGCCCAAATTTTCTATAAAAAAATGAAAATGATAAATCATGACTCATTGTCTGAATAATTTATTAAGAATTCCTCCTTACTAATAATACTTACAAGTTGAGATGCAGTCTCAAGTATGGAACCCCAAAAATCAGTGTTAAAACAAAACTTCAGAGATCATAGAATTCACTTGAGAACTTGTTGAACACATTCACCAAGCACCCTACAGATTCTGTCTCAGGTAGTTCTGTCTGATTGAGGTTAGTGGATCCCACAATGGATATATTAAACACAAACATCTTCCAGGTGATTGGGAAAATGAACCAAATTTAACAACCACTTAGTTAATCCAACTCTCCTCTCACTCCAAGGATACATACTTTAAAGGCAAGGGAAGGGAAGGAAAGTGAATTATCTAATTTCATAGAACTGGAATTGACAAGAGGAATTAAACTCATTTCTGTAGTTATATTATATATATAAATAAAAACAAATATATATATATAAAACTTTTATATATAAAAGTTTTTTTATAAAACTTTTGTACTAACTTCTGCCTTTCTCCTCTCTTGGTCAACTCAACCCTTTACTGTAGAGAGGGCACTCCAAAAATCATTGCCTAGTCTGTTCTGAAGTTTACAGAAGGCACAGGAAAATTACCCAGTTTAATTCAGTGTTCTTCATTTCTAGGAGGACTTTTTTCCAACCAATGAGATTGAAGTCTATGAGACTAATATAGAAATCAGGAATCAGAACAGGAAAAAAAGGGTAGATTTCAGTTTCCTTTCAGAACAATTCAGAAAGCTTCCAGTTTGGATCCCTCCCTTTCCTTGCAAAAGTCCCATAATGCTAGGTCCACACACTGGAGGGAAATTTATATAATAGAGACTCTA
This sequence comes from Uropsilus gracilis, assembly GCA_004024945.1. Lineage (NCBI taxonomy): Eukaryota > Metazoa > Chordata > Mammalia > Eulipotyphla > Talpidae > Uropsilus > Uropsilus gracilis. Next base: position 8,557 of record PVHY01014078.1, read on the forward strand.
CAGCATTTTAAAAAGGGGAAACAATGGCTAAGTTGGTTGAAGTCCCAAAACAAAATCAAATAAAACATTAAAAACAAAAACAAGTGCAGATAACCCCCAAATTACAAAGGGATTATGTTCAGAGAAACTCAGTTGTTTGGAAAGTAAATGTTCTCCCATTAATAACAATGAGCTGAATCATACAAGTCAACTGTACTGTGGCAAAACTAGCATAATCACATGACAAATTTTAAGTACCAAGTACTGATCTGAATTCTAGGTCCTCATACAGAGAGGAAAAGAAAAACAAACAAAAACAAAAATTAAAAAAACCTTCCGTTTCATTTTCTGAATGCAGTGCCAAAAGCAGAAAAACTCTGAGGTAGCTGTTCTTCAATAAACCCTTCAGTCGCTGTTTCATATTCCATTCTATTCTCCTAGAGATCCCCAGATAGTAGGTCCCTTCTAGGACTACTGCAATCCATTTCTTCTTTACTACTGTCTGATTTTCAATCTCTCTTTGCAGCTGATTAAAGTGAAGAAAAGGAATCAGATTTAGTCAATTTATGCTAATGTGGGATAAGACCTTTATCCTTGAGGTCAGCTACAATTTAAAATGATGACCTGTAAATCCAAATGAATTTCTACTTGATACAATTCTAAAAACTAAACCAAAGGAAATAAAAACTTCAAGGGATGTCATATATCTGAGGATTAGTGGGGCTAAAGATACTGTTCAGAAGTTTAGGTCTTGACACCAACTTTGCCAAAGTTATTTCTACCTCTCTGACACAAATACTCTAAAAACCTGATTTTCTACTTCCACAGATAAAAAGAGCTCTGGAAGTAGAACAGCAGGCCAGGGGTAGCTGGGCTATTGATAAAGTGAAACTAGTTTGTAAGGTGCTGTATGCCTTCCTATAGAAAGAAGAGAAGGGAAAGAAAGAAGTAGACCTTATTTGTGATACTGGTAGGAAGAACAAATACAAGATTTGTCTTGATAAACAAGGTTTTACCTACCTAAACTGAGAAGAGGCCTGAGAATCTGAGATTTGATATCACTTAGTTTTGAATAGAACCGTCTTTCTGTAGTAGCCAACTCATGGAGACTGGCAATATACCCCATAATGTTTTTGTCCACCAAGGCTAGATAGCTGTCTTTTCCTGCTGCCACTGTGCTTATATATCCAAGCTGAAACACAGGAGAAGAAAAAGATTAAAGACAATATATGATTTATTAGTAATAAGTTAGACACTGGGTCTGACTTACATCAGTTGGTTACAACCAAATGGTAAGTATACAGAAATTGTGCAAGTTATTTATTAAACGATTCATGGATCGAAACTGGAAACAGTGAAATAATTAAGAAAACTGGCAAAAACTACAGAGTTTTGTTTGTCTTAGAATTGGTTTACCAGCACATTATTGTTATGTACATATATCTAGATGTATCACTCTTTCTACAGATACATATAGGCATATATATACACACATAAACTAAATACAGCCACTTTAATTTATTGCCACAATACCTATTATTTTTATATTAGTAGTACTTAGAATCATAGAAACTCTGCATATATGAAAATTCAAATGACAGACATATCTCAGGACTTGTTTTCATATGTAATAGAATAATTAAGAGCAGAAAGGATTGTTGTACTAATCAAAATACAAAGGCTCTAGAAATTGTCTCTTTAAAATGTACATCATAAAGGAATTTTCTTTAAAAAGAACTTTTTGTCATATTTGTGACACCAATGAACAAGCACATCAATGGCTTTATTCACATTTCCCAAGTTGTAGGTTGAGATTACTAATAACCAAAGGCAATTAAAGAAAACATATTAGAGCCTCACCCTTTTATCAATCTGGTCTGGGGAATCTTTCATGAGAAATGTGGAATCAGAGTCAATAACTACAGAAAGTCAATTGGTGTGCTTGGAATAACAGCCTATATAGGTCAAGAGCCAAATCTTAGCCAATTGTTGCCTTAGGCAAGATCCAGCTTGTCCCTATATCTTAGTAGCTTATGTACAAACAAACAAACAAGCACAAATGATTTAAAAAATTCAATAGGTATTTCTTCAGTAAGAACAAGAATATATTAACTCTGAGGAATAATTTCCTTGCAGCATACCCTGAGGATGTGAAGTGGGGGAAAGAAGCCAGAAACTAGGCAATGTTTTAAGTTTATGAGCAAGAGGAAGAAAGAAAGCAAAGAAATTCAGATCAACAAATGAAGGAAGAAGTAAATCAAATGAAAAGCTAAGAAGGAAGCAATAGGCAACAGCACTGTTGGTATTCTCTCAGCTCTGCAGTAAGCCCATCTCTGGCCCCTGAAATGTTCATTTCTCATTCTAAGTTAAACATTCACCTACTGTATTTCTAGTCTAATTCATTTCTGAAGGCTCCATGAATGCAGTCAGAAAGCATGAAATGTATTTTCTAATATTCCCACGCAGGGTATTAGTTCTCTAAATATTGATAAAGTATTTACTACGAGGATACAGCACCAAAGAGTCCCATAGTCTGGTTTCTCTTCAGATTGCATAATCTTTCGCCTTTTATCAAATAGAGTCCCTATTCTCATGACTCACATGGTTAAGGAGATCAGACAATAGAGAAAATAAGTAAATCACATAGTGTATTAGATGGTAAGATGCACCATGGAGAAAAACTAGGCAGGAAAAAGGAGTAAAAAGAAATTGAAAATTTACAATTTTAATACAGTAACCAGAGACACTTAACAATAGTTAGGCATACAAACAAACAACAAAAACAAGACTTGTCATGTATTATAAATTTCGGGCCTTAGGATCCAAGTCCTGTTCACCTTACTACAGGAGAGGAGTACAGGATTCTTAGTACCACTGTGATTTTCTGGAAGGTTGTCACCTTCTGTAGGGTCCTGACGACCACTGTAATATAGCCCAGGCTGGAAGTCTTCAGTATCCAATAAAAATAGGGAAAAATCATGGCCTGCTGCTATACTCCAAATTCCATTTTCACCGTTTATCTGCAAAAACAGTAAGATATTTTCTGTCCAAAATAAGATGACAGAACTTCATATCCACAGGTTATAGAATGGTAGCTTGTACTTTAATTTTGTTCCTGAAATTGAGATTCTATCCATTTTGTCTTTATTACTTTCAGTGGAGGGAGCATGTTTTAGGATGGGGAGATATCACAATCAATCTACAAACATATGAGCTCCATATTCCATTTCTGTGAAGTTACCACCATGCAAATTCCTATCCACTTTCTCCCCGTTACCCTCAAAGCAAACTCTGAATGATGAGTCAATATTATTGATTTTTTTTCAGGGACTTGGGGCAGATAAAAGGTTGAGAAGCACTACTTTAAGTCAAAGGGAAAAGAAGCTACCAATGTCTCAACAGACTTATATAACTAAAAAAATCAATTCACAGCAGTAAAGAAATCACCTATATTTCTAACTTTACTACAGAAAATGAAAATGCTTACAAAAAGGTTTGCTACTATACCTAAGTGTGTACTTTTTTAAAAAAGTTATGTAATACTCAAGTGAAATAATGTAAATGTCAAAATTAAGTAAGAATCGAGTAGGTATTATTTAGTAAGTCAACATCACAGTCCTAGAATATTTGTTTTAAAAGAACTTTTTCATCTTTAAAAAATGACAAAGACTATGAATATTCATGAACAGTGGAAACTAAAAAGAAATATAAACACATCAAAAAAGAATTAGCCTGAAAACAAATGACTTCAATTTTCAAACAAGTCTTTCTATGTACATCAAAACAAATTTAGGTTACAGATACACAATATAAATTTTTTTAAATATATATTTGAAAAATATAAAGTAGCTTAGAATTCTGTAATATGTTGCTATAAAAATTATGTTCACAAAAGTACCTTTGCAAGACGAGGAACTGTAGTTGGACAATCAGAATGCCCAAGTTGACCAAAGGTATTGCTGCCCCATGAGTAAACCTATTAGAAAATCACAAGAAATAACTAAAAGTTATCTGATTTTTACATGTGATTTCTGGGCACTTATAATACATATATGTAAACAGGTAACAGTTATACATGAATTATAGTAAAACAAAATCTATAACATTTCTTTTTAAACAAGGCCACAGAGATAAGAGTATGTATGAAGAGACAGTGTCTAAAGATTAATAGTAATGAACACTTTTCATGTTATTCTCCATAGTTAGGCATTGCTCTCAACACTTCCCAAGTATTTATGTTGAATTCTCACAACAATCCTCTTTTTACAAACAAGGAAACTGGCCCAGAGAAGTTATTCACTTAATCAAAATTTTAAGTTGCAAAGTCAGGATTTAATCCCAGACCTATTCAACCCCCAGTATTAAATTCAATCCTTGCCAATCTTGTAAAAAATAATTCACTGACATTTTAATTTAAAGCTGTTTACTAAGTGATTAAACAGATTTCCATACATTACTAGCCATTTCTATTTCTTCTTCTAAGAATGGAATATAGATATCATTTGACCATTTTTCTTTATGTAGCAGAATAACACCACTTTATCATATATGTTGCAAATGTTTTTTCCTATGTTGTTACATATCTTAGTTTTGTTTCTGATGCTTTTTACTATTTAGAACTATTGAGTTATTATGTAGACAAACATTTTTCTTTTTTCTGGTTTTGATGCCATGTCCTTTTCTAAGTCTTTAGTTTATAGAAAATGATTACCTAAATTTGTTCTTATAAGTTTCATTATGTTTTATAAACAAGTTTTATTTTTTTAACATCTACTTCTTTAGTCCATCTAGAAGTACAATTCTTATTTTCTTTTTTTGATTTATGAATTGTCAAGTTTGTGTCATATGATCTCTACATATTTCCTACTGAGATTATTTCTATTGCCTTAATCCTTTGTTGCAATTCTAATTTTTTTTGTTAATTTTCTTCTTACCTTATATATATAAGTCAGTAACTTTTCTAGGTTTATTTTATAACTGAAAATCTTCCCAATATCTTTTTTATGCCCTTTGTATGATTCATCATATCAGTAAGAGAAAATGTTAATTTTCTTTCCTTATATTTGTACAGCTCATATTAGATTTCTGGCTACCCTATTATGTGAAATTTAAAACAAGATATTAAGGGTTCAGAATTCATTATTGGCCCCCTAAAGATGTAACTATAATTATAAAAAATTTTCTTACATTATAAAGATGCAAGAATCACTTAAAAAAAAAAATCACCATTCCTAACTAAGAAAATGTATGTATGTAGGCATGGTTTAAGTGATTCTGATGGTCATTTTCAGGACCCATTGTTTTAAAGGAAAACTTCTAACTTCATAGCATTTCATTTATGGATTTTACTCATCAAAGAAGAAATGAAAAAAATTCCAATTGAAAAAAAAAAAAAAAACAAAGAAATGAAAACCCAACAGATGGTAATCCACTCTGGAAAATGTGGGGTTCTATTTTCCAGTAATAGCATATTACGGACAGTTCCTTTGTCAGGCAGTAGATGAATTAATTCAGATGAGATTGGGCATGTTCAGGGTAGTATGGCCGTAGACTATAGATGGATTAATTCAAACTCCACTATCATGTGTATTGCTGAAAACCAGTTACATTAATTTTTTTTAATCTCCCTTTTCTCATCTGTAAACTGGAACAACACCACTTAAAACACTAGCAAAATCAAATAAGATATAGTTTTGTTGACTGACATACAGCAAATGGTCCAATGTTTTCATGTTGGCCTTACATGAAATTAAGATCAGCTTTTAATAGACTGCCTACCTGGGACTTTGCAGTCAGTGCAAGAGAATGGTAACCACCTGCCTCCAGATGAATGACTTCTTTACCATCCAGACATTTTACACACAATGGTTGAAGCCTTAAAGAAAAACACACAAGCTCAAAATAGTAAGTAATCTCAACAAAATCATGGCCTTTCCTAAATTATAGAATGTTTTCAAGAAAAAAAACAACTATTTCAAAAGAAAAATGTTAAAAATACTGCATATATTTTCAATCTACTCCTAAATATTATACATTTTGAATGGTTTTAATATAATCTTTGTAGATCAATCACTAATTAACCACCATAATTCAGAAATGGCTAAGCAACATAAACTTACAAATGATTGATTATATTGGAGAGTAGACTTAGGACACAATGAAATATACTCAGAGAAGGGAGTTAAGTCATTTTATCTCAATCCCATTATGTCCTTTACTTGCTAAGAACATTTCTATCTATTGACTTTTTTGATAGTCACTCCATGTACACACAATATTCGCAAATACCTCATTTATTAACATGAATTCCTCTTAAACAAAAAGACAATTTTCCCCTATTGTACATGGATAGACATGACTGAACACTGTGGTTATAGGTATTTTGGCAATAACAGACATTTTTAAGGTAAAAACATGTGATTTTATTTTTTATAGGTTCAAAATTTGAAGCAATTTGTTCCAATGTAACACAGTCTTATCCTAAATACCCCAAGCAGCCCTTTGTAGTTAGGAACAAACTCAAAACTAAGATGACAGTTCTTTTTTTTTTTTTTTCCAACAGTGTTAATGGTGTATAATGATCTGGAGTTAGAAGGGAACAAATTTCCTCTGCAAAGAAAAAGATTGAGAAACCTTCACAGGAGAGAACTGAATTGCTTAAGCCAATTCCTAATAATAAACACTGGCAGCACACTTACCTGGGCAGAACATCACCATGCCCCAGCTGACCTTCTTTCCCTTTCCCCCAGGTCCACACCTCTGTTCTCAGAGAAGGCAGAAGCGCATCTGCTTCTCCACTGTATGTAGGGGTCAGCACCACTGTCCGTGTTTTCACCCGTGCAGCTTTTCTCAAGAGTCTGGGGGAAACTGAAAATAAGTCAGACAGCGATAAATTGAGGATATTTATCATTTAATAAACTTGACTTTCAAGGAAACATATTAACATGGTATCTGTGAAATAATTTCTATGTAAAAAAAGGGAATTTAACTGTTGAGTTTGGTATATGCTGCCTACTAGATTTTGGTATAGTCCTCCCACCACCTACCCTGTAGAGTCACACACATTGCACTAAAGACTCTGACAAGTCCTGAAATTAAAAGCTCTATTTCAATTTATTTATTTAAGTTTGCCCTATTTCTAAGCATTTGGCCACAGAATTCTTTTCTGATAACATTTACATTATACAGGATGTCTGGGTGACCTTGCAATCCAAAGAATATACTTAACATAATATTCCATTAAGGCTGATGGACATTTTTTTCCATTTCAAAGCAGGATTCTAAACAAGGTCATGTTTAAATATATTATGAATATTGAAATAAAGGGTTTTAGATAAAGTTTCTGTAGGGGGGAATATTATGAATGGAAAAGACTAAATATATCTTATATTTTGTGTTCCCACTTCAAGTTATTTTGTAGGAAACAATATTTTAAAAAATACTGACATCTTTTATAGTGCTCAAAATCACAAAGTCACTAATATAAAATATGTACACCAATTTGATAACAGGATGTTGTGAAGATCATTAAATGCTACCAAGTATAGACTTACTCACTTGGTTATTGTAGAAGACAAAAAGTCATCATCACTGACTCGTATTAACATTCTGAAGAGTGTACAATCTATTTACACATACAGAGAATCAAATAAATCTACTAAGTTTCCTCACAGATGGGCTCCAGGAAATTTTTTAAGAGAGGGGAAATATACATATAAATGTTTACCAAAGATTATTTCGGTTACTAAGGAAAGTTTAACCTAAGGAAATAAGGTTGTTAGTGATACTGCATATAACATATGGTCTAATGATATGACAGAATCAATTCCACACTTGTGGTTCAGGGAGATCTCAAATATACTTAAACTGGAAATGCTAAAGTACATTTTAGAATAAGAATATTCTGATACAAGGTTCTCTTTTAGACTTAATTCATTGGATACATATGCATATTTTATGTACATGTATATGTATATACACATACAACCATAGACATACACAGAAAAACACATTCTTAAATTAATCAAGACTAAGGGTTTCATTTGTAATGAATACCTAGGTGCAATGATAGCTTTCTTTTTGCTATAAAAGAAAGCTCAGTGGCACAAGTGAAATAAGTGGAGGCATCTGGGGAGAGCAGAAAAGTAAGTTTTGATACAGCTGAGGACGGCTAATTTAAGAGTTCTGCATACAATTGGACAAGCAGGGGTTGGCAAACTAAAGCTCAAAGGTCAGATACAGCCCTCACCCGTACTATAAATAGTTTTAATATAACATAGTCCAGCTCAGTCAATTATGATGGCTTTAAGCAACAACAGCAAAATTAAATGGTTGTAACAGAAGACAGTGTAGCCCACAAATCATGAACTATTTCTCTTTAGCTCTGCACAGAAAAGATCTCACAACTCCAAGTCTCAAACTCTAATGTGCACACAGTAACCTGGGGATATTGTCAGAAGGCATATTCTGATTCAGTAAACTTGGAGTAGAGCCTGAGATTCTGCATTTCTAACAAATGCCCAGATGCTGATGTCGCTTACCTGAAGATACATTCTGATACGCAAAAGTTTAGATAACTGAAATTTCTGAGCTTACTAAGAAATATGTAAGAACCAACTCCATAGTATTCTTAACAATCCATATTACCAACAGTTTCAGAAAATGAAGCTTCCTCTTACTGAAGTTTTATCTCCCCTTTCAGGGTCAAGTACAATAACTCCTCACTTAGCCATTGCTCACATCTGCAACCTTATCTCTCTGGAGTTTAGGTTCCAACTGGGAAATAAGAAATCTATTAACTACATTTCAAAACAATAAGGTTCAGTGCAAGATTAATAAACAGAAGCAGATATCATGAAAACATCAGGTTCTAAAGTTATTTCTAAAGCAGAGAAATGATGCAAGTTTTTAAATGACCAAGATTAAATAAAATGCGACATTTGATCATGTCAGTGTTAGCCATTAAGAAAGCTAACACAGCCGGGCACGGTGGCTCGTGCTTGTAAGCTTCAGCCTAAGAAGCGGCAGGGGCTAGGGATCGCGGTTCGAGTCCCGCCTGGGGCCCGTAGTGAGACCTGGTTCCAAAAAATAGCTGGGTATGGTGGCGCATGCCTGTAATCCCAGCTACCTGGGAAGCTGAGGCTGGGGATTGCTTGAGTCTGTGGTACCCTGGGCAACGAGAGCCTGCGGTTCCATGGGCAAAAATAGCAAGACCCAGTTTCCAAAAAAAAAAAAAAAAAAAGAAAGCTAACATCAGCAGCTTCTTGGATTCGCCTTAGTCAGTTCAAAAAACCTGGCTATCAGCTTACCTTGTGACAACAGTCCAGGCAGGGAGAGTCTTCGGCTGCCTCCCTCTGATTCTTCTTCTCTGATATCCACAAGACTTGAGCTTTTCTTTCCCTGCATTGACTCCTGCTTAACTTGTTCTTCTCTGCTATCTTTCAGACCTTCTGGGCCCATGCAACGACTGCCGGCCTGAACTCCAGGTTCACAGGGGGCTGTGCTATAAAAGTTCATGACTTTCTTAAGAGACAAGGCTCCAGCTTCATATGTGGCAGCCACTCGCACACCAACAGCAGATGCACATGAGACCACTAGACTGTTCAAGGCTGAGGTGCTTGTGGTTGGTGGGCTGTGAGGATTGGGAACTGCTTCTTCTACAGGAGGCTAAAATATACATACGTAGAAAGATACATACACATGTAATCTCATTATACAAGTCATCAATAAAGACAAAGTTTAATATCCATTACTATTTGGAAATAGAATGTAAAATAAAAGCAAAAAAGTCACTTATTGCCAATTTAAAGCAATCTCCTTTGGCTATGGATTCAATACTTTATATGGAAATGACTATTCAAAATACAACTCCTTATCAAAAGTACTTCCTCTAGTTCAAGGATTGTGCTTTTCATCATATTTAAAAATAAGCCCCAGTTGCTTTTATAAAACCCAACACAGTACAAGAGGAGAGGGAAGGAGGTATAGAATCTGTTGCCTTTACTGTGATGGCTGTGGTCAGACTGAGTGAATGCATGCTTTATTATCGATCACTTTGAGAAAAATTCTCACAGATTGCTAAGAAATATCAGGAAAAAAATTTTTAAAGAAAATGTTTCCCCCAAAGTGTTTTATGAAAGGAAATACACAGAACTTGCAGGCCAAAAACAAGTTAAACCTTTGATGATTATCAGTTCCCAAAGTATATTCTAAAATTTAGGTCCTTCTACTGTCTCCTGAATAAGCTCTTTTCCATGACCCAGGGGGAAAGTAAACTGAAGGATTTATCTTTGCTCTCACCACCATAGAGTACAAGTGTGGTGAGTTAATAATTAAACATTTGGGACCAATGCTATTAGTGTGATTCATAGTTGTACCAGAAAGTCAAACTAAAGTTTTCTAATATCTCAGGGGAAATCAGCTGAATTAACTTTGAGCTGTCAAGTATCACTGTTTACTAAAAATGAAAGTCATTAAATGAACCTACTAAACACATAAAAAAGCTCTTAACTTAAGAGCATAGGTCCCAAAGGAAAATCTGCTTCCTATTCTAACCAGGGTCCCAAAGGGTATATATTCGGTCTTGCACAAAAAAACAAAACAAAACAATTAACACCGACTTCTGATTTTCTTAAAGGAAATGTGCTGTCTAGCACAGTGACTGACAAATAGTAGATCTTCAGTTCATTTTGTTAACAAAATACTAAATTGAGAAAACCTATTTCTGTGAAAGTAGCTAATAAATACATAAATAAAATAGCTAATAAAATAAATACATCACATAAAACAAAAGAAAAATACAAAGTCTATTATTTCTGTAGTGATATAGTTCCCATAAAAATGTGTTCAGAAGAACTAACATCATTGTTTCCACCCTTAACTTACAAAGGCTTATAAAAGCAGCAGCAATGGTATTTAGGAGTGACTGTTTTATGGAGTTCTTACCATTTGGTAGAGGAAAATCACCAAAATTTTACCTTTTATAAACTTTAAACTATTGTTATAATTGGCTCCTCTACCTAGTTATATTTAACAATACAGAGAATAAACAAACAAATGAAACAAAAAAATTTGATAAAAGGCATAATTTTAGGAGTTTGAGTCAACCTACAGTAATATTCAACAGCAAGATATATGCCTCCCTGACAAATACTTGACTTGTTTCACAAAAGTAAGATACTCTTTCTGATCTATCTGACCATAAAAGAAAAAAATCTTTCCCAAAACTACATAAACTTTTAATGAGTTAGCTTTTTGATTAAAACATTATTATTTTTAAAAAAAAGGGAAAAAAGAAATAAAACATTATTTACAAAACCTGGATTAAATTTAGTACAAGCACACACTGCCAAAATTAGCACAGGTTAGCTAACAAAAACCTCTATATGCTTAACCTAGTAAATCAAAAGGAAAATGCAGTTTCAATAATAATCAAATAACTAAAGTTATACAATAACGTTTAATAAACTGGGAGACAACTTTTAACAAGTCAAACTTTTTAATAATTGTACAAGAATTAAGAAATTTCTATATGTGTTCCTGTTAAGGCTTACTTTTGGTTTGTTTAGACTTATAATACCTTTCTCCAAAGAGCTTATCATTAATTAAAACAAACAAAAAACAAAAACCAAATACCCACAAGGTTCTGTCAGCATATTATGAAATAAAAACTATTTCTAAAAATACTTCTAAGCCACATTCTCACTCTGACAGAATAAACAGAAATAACAAATCAAGAGGCTGTGTGGTTTCAAAAGCTAAAACACTCAGAATAAAGTTCCTTTACTATCAGATGTTTTTGTTTTGTTTCATTTTCCTATGAAAAGGTTATTACACTAAGAGTAAAAAGTTGACTATCCTTTTAAAAAATTTCACTTTTTAAAAAAATGAAAAGCAGAGAAATTCAAACTTTACCATATGCTAATGGTAAACAGTTTTTCTCCATTTACAAGAGTTCAAATGAGAATAGTTTAAATAATATAAAGAAAATATTAATCAGCCCTCCTACTCAATAAAGTCCAGTAAGGACTACAGGAGTAACTGAAAGAAATCAAATAATATGTAGAGCTGTATGTTTTTTTTAATCTGTCAACAATTGAGGGACTTGCCACATAGCAACCTGCTCTGATAAAGAAGGAAAAGACCATTCTCTAAAATCTGAATAGCATGCAAATATATGGTTAAAATAGATTAAACTACTGGTTGTAAGGTAAGGTTTGCTGTCAAAATTCAGTACCTTTAGCCACAATGGGAACGTACCAGGAAAGAATAGGATTTTGTTATTGAGTAAGTTAGTCCAATAGGACCTCTTTCTATAGCATATAGAACCAGAATTTGAACATAGTTTTGAATTTATCCAGATTTTTTTCTTTATCTAGGATTGCATAAGACAGATTTAGAGTGAAACTCCAAAACTTAAAAATGCTACTAATACTAAGCCCTCAGCATTTTAAGTTTCTAAAGAAAATCCAATGGTACAATTCGAGAAATATCTTATGTGAAAAAACTTCGCAGATACCTGAGATGGCACTGGCTTTTCACTGTTCTCTGAATTCGCTCTTACTGAATGATCCGACAGTTTCCGCATGTACTCATTTACAGCCTGAGTGTCAGGGTTCGATGGCATATTTCTGGCAGAAGAAACTTCAGTTGTTCCCATGACCTCTTGTTGGGAAGAAATGGCATCACCACCACTTGTGGCCTGAACATTTTCAACATTCAGTTCGGCAGCAGCAGGTACACTGTTCTCTGCAAGAGGAGTATTCTCAAATACTTCTCCCTGGCTCTCAAGGGTTTCAGCGAATGGGCTGATGGCAGTGCTAGCCTGGTTTTCTCCCTGGGACAGTGTCACACCTAATGGGCAACAATGACTGTCTGATATAATCACATGGTCTTCTTTGTCAGTCATAGTAATTAAGAGCTGGCTGCACTGGTTGCATCTTTCTGGAACTGGCTTCAGATCCTGGGATGGGAGGCACTGTACAAGCGCTAGGCTGTGGAACGCACCACAGGCAACTTGTAGCACTACTCGCCCAGCAAGATGTTCTACTTTTTGTGGTTTTGTCACTGGGAAGGTAGTAGTAATCAGGCCCAACTGACAACCGGTACCCCATGCCCAAATCTCTCTGCTTATTGACAATGCCAGGGTATGCTCCTCGCCACATGCCAACTGCAAAATTCTGACTGCTAACGAAGGACTGGTCTCACAATCAGAAATGCTGACAGGGTTTGGTTCTGGAACATACTGTTGGTTAGCTACTGCACACTGGCCCGCAGAATTGTCACCCCACATGTAAACTACCCCACTTTCTGTCACCGCTCCGGTGTGGAAACTCCCTGCGGCCACTGTGACAACATGTTGACCGACCAGGGCATTTTCTAGAATGGGGCTACTTGGACAAATCTCTGCTGGTTCACTTCTCCAAGGGAGAGTTCCGAAGCTGTAGACCTCACCATCTGAATGTTTAAAAACAAAATGGGGGAGGGGAGGGCATTAGAAATTTATCAACAATCCTATCAACAATCCTATATTTAAATTAGGATTGTTCTAATTCTCAAAAGCCAATTACAGAGATTTGGTTCAAGCATATATATTTCACATTTATTCACCTTCTAACCAATAACCTCTTCTAACATTCTGAAATATATGTAACATTCTGAAAATTTCTACATGCTTCAGGAGTCCAGTCTCAAAGAAAGAGTATTTTAGCTTTCCTTAAGCCTCAATTTAGAAATTCCAGCATTGATCTAAAACTAGTGGCTACGATCAGAAGTTATTACAGGACTAGATTCCAAGTGCTTAAAGACAAAATAATGATAATGGTCTAGTTTTGTTTCCTAGAATTTGTCTTCCTTGAGTTCCTATTAGGAAGCATTATTCAAAGGCATATTTTAAATTTAAGACCTTAATACATGCTTACAGAGCAGGTTATTTATAGCTCAGTGATGCTGACGGCAGTCCTGGTCCAAGTCAAATTTGCCATGATTGAGTTAGTAAATTATCATCAAAATTAAAGGCAACACTCTATGTAAATTATAGCCTATATATCTATATATTATAGATTTAGAATTTTATTGTCTGTTCTCATGAGCTTCTCTTTATGCCTGAGAGAAAGAATACTGAGACAATATAGCTGAGCTGCCTATAAAGCAGGCTTTGAGACCAGATTCTAGGATCCATACTTGACTCTAAAACCTGTGTATACTTGGGAAAATTATCCTCCCTGATCTTCAATTTTTTTACTTGTGAAGTAGAAATAATGTTTAATGTTTGGCACACAAAACTGTTTAACAAGCATTAACGATTATACCATTATTATTCTGATATATTTAATGAACAAATGATGATCATAGCAAAAGGATCTCTGACCAGGCAAGTTTTCAAAAAGTTCACTTTTTCCATACTTATTATGGTAAAATTATTACTGTAATTTTAATATAATAAAATTTAAAACTGTAATTCTCCCTTCTCTAGTCTTAAGCTTAAGACTCTATTTTCTGATAAAAGGAGTAAGAACATATTTTGAAAACAGAAGGAGTGAAAGTTCTAGCAAAGTTCATAAAAAACCCCTGGTTTGTAGACTCTGAATCTATAACATCCAGTAACTCTCTTTCTTGCTATTCCATAGTCAGGCATTTGTAAACACTGTAATGTTTCAACAATCAGTATCTATAAAGTCATTCTTTCAGTAATACCTTCAGTCAGAAGAACGCCATGTTTCGCTCCAAGCGCTGCTTGAAGGACAGTCTTTCCTCCCCAGCCTGGCAATCTCTCTGGTGTTACAGAACAGGATCCTGCCTGCCAGACATGGACCAGGCCTCTCTCTTTGGACCCTTCTGCCTCTGCTGAGCTACAAACACCAAGAAAAAGAGCTTAATGACTCCGGCAATTCAAACCTGTGTCTTTTGTTCTTAATACCTCTATTCACCAACACCTCCTTTCACCAACACATGAGTGACTGACTCTGACAGATTAGGACCTCTTTTATGTTTTGATCATGACACAGAAGTGGAGATGAAACAACTATTTTATAATATGCTTGAGGAAACTCTAAACTCACAAATTATTTCTACCTGAGAAGCAAACAAAACCTGGGTGCTTTTTTTTTTTTTGAGGTTTTATGATTTAGTAGCATAAATGTCAAGCTTCTAACTTCTTAATATATCACTCATTTATCTGTTGAAGTTATGACATGTTCCCAATGGGTATCACATTTATAAATTTTAGTTTTACATTGGTTAAAAAAAGATGAAAGAGATAGAAAAGGGATCCATACTTAACACTAAGTTATACTCTCTAGTCACTATTTAAATCTCAAAATCAAATTTGTAACAGGTACCAATAAAATCCTTCATGCTTTATTCGTGTTCTAGCCGAGAAATCTATCTACTGGTGACTATAGTTGAAAAAACACAAAACTTAAGGTTGCATTAAGCTGTATGTATATTAAGCTGTATGTTAAGATAAGCTGGTTTTCTTTTTATAACAATTTTTATTGTCATGATGCCTTTTTTTATATTCATAGAATATATTTCATAAAACAATAGTGCAAACATTTTAATAAGGCAAAGAAATATTTTTTATTTTCTCTACAATTTCCAGGAACTTCTCTATTGTTCCAGAATTCTCTCTAAATTATAATTGGGCATACCATAAATTTTTGGAAGGGAAATTGCAAATTTAAGCCTCCCTTGTAAATACCTTTCATGAGTAGTCTAAGGATGTTAGGTAATTACAAGTAGTAAGACTACTTCTGAAAACTGAATTTGTGCAAAAAAAAAATGGCATCAAAAGCTTTAAAGCGATTAAGCTAAGATACCAGGAACAAAGCTATTTCATTCATCAGCTTTATTTTTAAGGTTTCTCTTTACCAAGAGACACAAAAGTCACAATTCCTATATGGTAAACATCAACAAGAAAACTAAACTGAAGAGAAGCTCATGCATGTGGAATTGTGTTTTCCTGGAAAGATAAGGAAATCATTAAAATCATTACCTTCTCTTCTTTGCGTCCATCAGTCATTGGGAGCACCCCATCACCAAATCATTTCCTCCTTTACATATGATATTTAAAGACCTAAATGATAAAACACAGGTAAGCATAAAGAGCAAAGGAAGCATATTTTTCTAGTTTATCCTTTATATTAAAGCAAAACAAGGGCCGGGCATGGTGGTGCATGCCTGTAGGTGGCAGCCTAGGAAGCCCCAGCCAGGGCCAGGGATCGTGCTTTGAGTCCCGCTGGGGGCACATAGCGAGACCTAGTCCCAAAAATATAGCTGGGTGTGGTGGCACACGCCTTTAATCCCAGCTACCTGGGAAGCTGAGGCTGGAGACTGCTTGAGTCTGTAGTACCCCAGGCAACGTGAGCCTGAGGTTCCACAGGCAAAAATAGGAGACCTAGTCTCCAAAAAAAAATCAAACCAAAACAAAACTCTCTAAGAAGCCCACATTCTCTGGACAATAAATATGCAGTGAATTCAAACTATTTCAAGATCCTAACTGCCAAAGTGGCAAAGTGAGCCTGTCCACTGAGTTTAAAGGCAGGCCTGTTGACCATCAATTGTAATGTCAAAGAAGTAAAGACTACCTACAATTAATCTGTACTTTGCCAGGCAAATGTATAAGTACCAATTTTTTTAAAATTCTAAAATATTTCCGGGGACATTTCAGTTTCAAATAGTTTAACTTTCTATATTTCAATTACACAAAAAATTGTACTATTAAGATAGGAAGTTTTCTAGTTATTGGAACTAGTACCGTTTCCCCCAAATTGCCCTCAATTCAAAACATAACGCAAGGGCTGGAAGTCTGAAATCTAAAATATTTGTTTTAAAATCTTCCACCTAAACACAGAAGAGTGACATGAAAATTACAGTAAAGTTATCATGACACATCAATTTAGAAACTCAATTTTTAGGAAAGTTAAAGATAATCACATAAATAGGTAAGCAGAAATGCTCAATGGGTTTCATCTGAAAATTTTTAAGGCCATGAAAATCAAAGCAATGAAGTTTGGTTTTTAAGGGCAAGAAAAGGTTTGACTGGTGTGAGCCACAAAAGTACTGAGGCCAAACCTGTGACTTTTCCTGCAGAGGACATGGCATGGTCAACTGTGCTCTGGAAACAGCCCATACCAGCAGGAACAATGTAAGCTCCATCTGTTTACTCCAGGTTGCCTGTGAATTCTTACCGTTTCCCATCTGTATATCTGGAGGAAATTACTTCTACCTACTGTTTATTTTTGAAAGATTTTAGCAGTTCATGTGGCCTTAACCACTAAGCCACTTGGTCACATATTTTAGAAAGGTTTTAAATCATTCAAAGCTGGTTGAAGGGTGTCTTGTAAACAAGATATATCTGAACAGATTTTGAAGCAAGATCTACCCTTTGTTTATCAGCGATCAAGGAGTAACTGTTCCTTGACTAAAATTAAACAAGACCCAGGACAAACAGAAGACAACTCTGGGAGGGTGTGGATGTACACAAGCACATTTCACTTCATGCAATTAGTTTGCTGGTTATTAACTGAATTATGTCCTTTTGTCTGACAATCAAAAACGTTGAGAATCTTTTGTGAAGTCAAAGTTAAGTCAACTTTTCTTTTCAGTGCCACATTTTTTAACATCAAGTTGTCCTAAAGTAGGTTACACCTTATACCAGATAACTCACAACCTCTCATTTTTCCAAAACCAAATGAAACAAACTCTTACAAACTGTTTTGCTGCTTTCTTTTCTTTTTACTTATTACATGTGGAAGACAGAATAACAGTCTCCAAGAAGCCCACGTCCTAATGCCTAGAACCTGTGAATACGTTAGGTTATATGGCAAAGGGGAATTAAGCTAATCAGCTGACCACAGAGTGGGTAGACTATTTTAATTATCCAGGTATAGACCCACAAGAATCCTCAAAAGGAGAAAAAGAAGGCAGAAGGAGAAAGTCAGGGAAAGAGAGGTGATGACAGAAGCAAGGTCAGAAATATAACAGTGAGAGATGGGGTTGAGATGGAAGAGACAGGCATTTGCCAAGGAAATGTGAGAGATGTTTAGAAGACGGAAATGGCAAGGGAACAGATTCACTCCTCAAGAATATCTTGATATTACACTGGCAAGGCTTTTATCAGACTTGTAACCCAACAAACCCTAAGATAATAAGTATGTGCTATTTTAAGTCAATAAATTTATAGCAATTTGTGGCACTAATAACAGAAAACAAGTATTTTACAGACAGCATTATCAGCATGTATAGACCTACCTCATTTTGCTTCAATGGCATTTAACTTGTTTAATTTATTCCAAGCATACATACATACATATATACATACATACATAGATATATACACAATACATATACACACACATATGCCTGAAGTTCAAAAAATGAAATGTGGAAAAGAGAAATGACTGCAAAGGAAGAATAAAAAGGAATATTACACCTAATAACTTAATAACTGTGGGAAATGTTATTAAGTTTCCCTTCCACACTTAATTTATGAATGGAATTTACCAACTCCATTTAATCTACATTCTTTCTTATTATGAGTATAAACAGAAAAAGTGAACTCAAAATGTTTGATTTTCTAACATTTTTGTGATCCCTTCTCCAGGTAATCTGTAAGGCTTGCCTAGAGTAATCAGATACATTTAAACTTCCCTATATTCTTTCATTGTTTTACATTTTTAATAAGTATAAAATTATTAACTGTGGGACTTCCTCTGGGGACATTATCTCCCCAGCTTTTAAGATCCTTGCTCTACATTCTTTCTCCTTCTGTATATAAAGACGGTGTGTTATGTACAGCACTTACTTGGAGTCAGAAAATATGGGGTCCTCTTTTGTTTTGCATGACTCTTCCATAGAGCAATGCCATTTGTACAATGAGAAAACTAGACTTCAACATCTTTTCTAGTGACTAAATTCCAGGAGTCACGGAACCAAGCTAGATTCATTTTCAATACTTGAAATTATCTACAGTAGAATGTTAAGTAATTAAAATCTCAGATGGTTCATAAAAGGAAAAAGCAAACTTTGGTCATTAGTAAAAAGACTCCAATTTTAGATCTCTTAGTCTTTACACTCTCCTGCTACATTTAACAGAGAAATAAGCTGTCTCGAACCTATGGAGGATCTGGGTGTGCCTAAAAAAATCTGGTCTACAGGTTTTAATCATTGCAAGAAGGAAAAGCTACAAAGTATGTACAGGTCCCTAGTACCTTAAGCAGAAATCCAAAGTTATTTTAAACTAAAAGTTTTCATGATTCTTTGATGGCAACATCTTAATCTAACCTGAATTCATCTAATATGAAATTATTTATGTTATATATTTTGCTGCAGAAAGATTATGATTTGGGATGGTACCAAAAGCCCCATGGGAAATACATGGTTTATGTACCTTATTGTAAGGATCAGAAAATTTTTTAATTCCAAAACACATTTTGCCCTAAGAATTTCAAAAAAGGATTAGAAACTTTTGTTCTAAAATGACAACTATCATTTTTGGTCAGGGTATCTACTTTTAGCTATTATATATTTTATTTAGTCTATTTTACTCACTTTAAGAACTTTTCATTAATTTCATCTTAGTGTATGTGAGGAAGTTGTAAAGAATCCGCAAGACAATACATGCTTTAATGACTTACTTTAATGGCAATGATATTTATTTCAAAAAATTTAAGTTAATTAGATGGTGAACAAGCTTATAGTGCCCAAACTGACAGCACAAAGAATATCATATATGAATATTCATCTCAGTGGAGGAAAGGGGCTCGGGCTCTTTAATTTAATATAAGGCTGTCATTTTGGTGGACAAGAAAGAGGTGCAAGAAGTTCTGTTCTAAAATACCTAGGTTTTGTTAATGTATAAGACATAGATGGAAGAGTGGGAGATAAAGGGAAGGAGGATCCATAACCTTTATATTCTACCTTAAACAACTGTGTTCTGGTGGAGAGGAGAATAGAAGACAGAATTCTGAAGTAAAAGAGAAGATTCTTATAAGATATAGCTTAAAGTCGAGATGCCATGAGAAACCCAAGAGTACATTTTAAAGTAAGTAATAGAATACATGAGTATGATATTCAACGGAAAATCTCGGGCACTGACATAAACTTGGGAAGGTAACTAATGTCAATTGTATGTATGTAAAGAGAAAGGAAAAGTACAGGATCAAGCTGTCTGGAATTCTTACACATAAAGGTTAGACAACATGTGTAACAAGCAAAGATGACTGAGGTGGGAAGTAGCCTGACAGGAGAAATAGGAATCTGATGTGGGCATTTAAAAAAAAAAAGTACTTCCAAAAGGAAAGATTAATCAGTTAGGGCAGGGTAACTGGGGTCTGGCAGGATGAGAAATGAAGAATGTCTGTTGAATATGCCAACACATACCACTGCTGAATTTGCCCAGTTTCCACAGTGTGCAGGGGACTGAAAAACAGATTGAAGTAGGTTGACTACAAAGTGGGAGAAGAAAGTATGAAAATGAAGTTTGTGTAAATGATTCTTTTGAAAAAGGTATTGTTGAAATGCAGCAATAGCTTAAGAGGAATATAAAATCAAGGGTGTGGAGAGTGTGTGTGTGTGCGTGTGTGCGCGCGTGTGCGTGTTGGGAGATTGAAGAGGAATATAAGATCAAGGGTGTGGAGAGAAAGAGAGAGAGGGAGAGTGTGTTGGAGGACTAAGACATGGTAAAATAGATTAGAATGGAAATGGTACTGATCCTAGCTGCAACACAGATGAGAACAAAGGGCAGAACCAAAGTTCTGAACAAAGTGAAAGAGGATGGCATCCAGAACATGTGTTGGAGGGATCTTTCACAAGAGGGGTTTACATTAAAAAAAAAAAAAAAAAAAAAAAGGAGAAGGTGCAAATATTGCCAGGATTTTCTATTTTGGGGTGAAAGGATAATGTCACTATTGATGGCACCTGAGACTAGGACTTTCCAATGTGTGTGCTATGTATTCAAGTCTCATGCATAGTTCCACTCATTCTTTTATTTTATCTCCCCTATCTATTCATTTTTGTAAAGTGCCTTCAGTCTATCTAGAGGCAAGAAAGGATATAAATAAAAAAAGTTAATGTGGAACAGAAATGTATTATTGAACTCAAATGTAAAGAGAAAATTAAATCATGTAAGGATTCTATGTATTCTTCTCTAGTAAACTTTATTTTGTGGGTAAAGTCTTTTGCGTTAGTAATTTGATAAAAGGTGTATTTGTGAATCTCAAGTATACTAATTTTCAAATGCTTAAATTTCAACAACTAAAAGATTTTCATCTACTATATTCTAGGTATGTTAGTCTAAACCATTCATAGAAGCCAAAAATATCCTAATTCTTTATTATGTCCCAAATGGTTAGCAGTCCTCTTATATTACATATATTATCAATAAGTATCTATAGGTAGACTAGGTTTATATGAATAATTAAGTTCCTGCCCTTAAGGGTACTCCTTAAGAAATAGTCTATCTTTCTGACTTACTAGAGTAAAAAGAACCCACAAGGAATAAGACAGCTAACTTAAACTACAACAGCTGGGCCCTTCCAGTCTTATTCTTTTGTCTCATTTTACCAGCTTAAAATAGATCAATTGATTAAAATGGTAAAATAAAAGCAGTAATTATAGTTATAAGAGTAATAATAATTAGAAATTAAATAACAAGACATTAAGATGGGAAGAAAATAACAACAGGAGTCCATATTTTATCACAATACGTTGAAATGAACTTGGATACAGAGAGACTCAAATACAAAATTATTACAGATTTCCTAAGGTCATTTAAACTTTCTATTTAATGTTTCAGTTGATTACATTTTACTTCAATGAAATAAATACTGAAAGAAATACTGTATACTGTAAATGCAATAATAATTTAAATACTGTATTTTATACATGGCAAATGCTTAATAAATATTTGCTTTGAGAGGATCAGTCAACATGTTTGCACATGGATTAAGGCAAATTTTGACTCAAATATCTGATTTATCTTATCTATACACCAGTAACTGCTACTTTCTAGATATGCTGCCTTTATAGCCTTTACCAATCAATAACAAAGACAGAGAAGGACTCACCTGGCACTGAGAGCTCCACAAACCAAACCAACCACCACACAAACCACTACAAATCTCAACCTTAATGATACCACTCTGATAATGACTAGACCCTTAAATCTGACCCAGAGTTCAGGTATTCAGTAAATTAATGCACTGAATAATGTCAGTAGGCTGGCCTAGAAAGCTATTTATTATTTATAATGGTATTACCAAGATGACAATGCACTTACTAAGTCATTGATGCAATAAACTCCTGGAGGTCAAAAACTATGATACTCATTGGTACACTCTTTAACCCACAACTTTTGAGTGAGTACCCCAATAGAAGACAAAACTTTTGGTCAGCCTTGGGTCTTCTAGTGCTTACAGATTCAAAATAGAAACAAAAGGAAGGTGTGCTCATAATAGAAATTCTTATACATTACTTGCTAATATTTCCTAACAAGGAAGATACTGTTATTTCAAGTCACTTCACAAATGTTAGGTAATCCAAGAAAGAACAGTCCCTTTATCTCTCCTTAGCACATGGAGACAGTTTTTGGTGAAATCAGGAACACTTAAGATTTCAGTTTCTTTGTATGACTTATTTCACCCTGAAACCTACTAAAATTGCACTCTACTGATTGTGAGAATCCTCTAAAATGGAAATTTTATGTGGGGCAGAAGGGAGCAAAGATTTCAACATGATAAAATAAATGTCCAGCAATACCCATTCAGTTCCTTTTTGTACCTACTGCGTATTTTAAAAATATATTTTTCGGGATACTAATAATTATTCTCAAAACATTGATAGATATTATAATACTAGCAACTGACATTCAAATTCCAGGTAATACAATAATGTGTGCCTGTTACTACACAATCAAGTGTAGTTACTCATTTAAATTGTTTATTCCTTTAATATCTTTGCTACTATTATCTTATCAAAAAGGCCATTTTTTTAAAAGAGAGACAATTTACAAAAACACAGGGCAAAATATATTGGTTTATTTTACCAGCTGATAACATCTAGTGTTTATGGACATCAAGTAGCCACATAAGAGAATAGGGTACATACATACATGCCCAAAAAACTCTGCTCTAGACTTAAGTTTCATTTATTTTGAAAATACTAGTTACAGGTATTCTTGACTAGGGATGAAAATATTGTTTAACAATTAGGTTATATCAGAGATCAGCAATTAAGTTTACTATTCACTACTCAACCATTTAACACATCATCATGTTTACTTAGTAATACTTGTAGAGGGAGAATTATTTTCTTTGAGCAATAACTTGTACACCTGCAGTACTAACTCAAGATTTTCAACAAATGCAATAAAGTATAACCAATACAGAAAATAAGTATTAAGGACTACTTGATATCTGTGGTAACTTTGTTTCTGAGTTACTCTGGGTCCTCTCTGGGTTTTATGGTACATACTGTTTCTCTATACTTTGAGGGTTCATGATTAATTACTGCACTGCATTCCCCAAGAATCTCTAGAATTTATATTCCCATGCAGTCTTTTGGAAGGATCAATCCTCATATAAAAAAAAAGAAGAAAAATTTCTAAGAGCACAAGTCAAACAATAAAATTAAAAATTTCCCTATTATAGGGACAGAATAATCGTGTTTCCACAGTCTGCTTCTTTGAGACTAGAAAAGTAAAATAAAGAAAGCCCATTAGGGGAGAGCCCTGACTATAAATAAAAATTCTTAAGTGCTAGTTTCAAAAACTATCTTAAGCACACATAAATCTGTAAACAATAATAATAGTAATGAGCAAGTCTATGTACCCCTATCTGCATTTTACTAGACATTAACATCTTTTTATATTTGCTTCAACTATCTTTACAACAGAAGAAAAAGTTATACATAGACGTAGGCAACTGTACCAAATGGTCCCAACCAAATGGTCCCAACTGTATAAGAAAATAGTTTTCTTTTCTTTTTTTTTTTTTCCCAGAGACTAGGTCTCACAGGCTCACGTTGCCCAGGGTACCACAGACTCAAGCAATCCCCAGCCTCAGTTTCCCAGGTAGCTGAATTTACAGGCCCGCGCCACCACACCAGCTATTTTTTGGGGGACTAGGTCCCGCTATGTGCCCCAGGTGGGACTCAAACAGCCGTGATCCCTGGCCCTGGCCGTGGCTTCCTAGACTGCCGCCTACAGGCATGAGCCACCATGCCCACTTCAAAAAGAACTCTATAATAAAAGAGCAAATTTACAGAGGTCCCCCCACCCAAAGTGCTCCTTACTTCAGTGACTTTAATATTACTTGATTCACATGGATCAATTAGCTCAGCTATTTTTATCAACTATGTGATACAAGCAAACATCAAGACATAATACAAAGACAGAATCGTTACATATATTGAGAAATAGGAGACAGGTAAATGAAGAATCAAGTCATATCTTGTTACTATTTTATAGTTACTTTCTCCTAAGGAATGATATACTACAGAAGTCTGCTGGTCTCTTACTACTGATATCTGAGTTACTTTGTCATCATTGAAGGGAGTGAAAACAAATGAATTTGGCTGGGCACAGTGGTACGTGCCTATAAGCTTCAGTCTATGAAGCGGCTGGGACTAGGGATCTCGGTTTGAGTCTCGCTCAGGGCAACACAGTGAGACATAGTCACAAAAAATAGCTGGGTGTGGTGGCCCTTGCTTGTAATCCCAGCTACCTGGGAAGCTGAGGTTGGGGATTGCCTGAGTCTGTGGTACCCCAGGCAACGTGAGCCTGCAGTTCCATGGGCAAAAATAGGGAAACCTAGTCTCAAAAAAAAAAAAAAAAAAAAAAAAAAAAAAAAAAAAAAAAAAAAAAAAAAAAAAAAAAAAAAAAAAAAAAAAAAAAAAAAAAAAAAAAAGAATTTGTTAAAATAAAGCTCTACCAGGAAATTCTATATTGAATATGCAGTAAGCTTAATTCTACAAAGGTATGAAAAGAGCTAACTGATTTAGAAATTGTCAAAACTGCACAATAGTCCTCAGTGTCTGAGAAAGGGGCTCAACCCCACACTACAACTAAGCAAGTTTTCTTTTATATCATCTGGAAAACACCACTGTTGACCTTTCTTTGAAGATTTTTGACTCACATCTTATCTAGTTTTATATTAACACAGAATTAAAGAAAGTTTTTAGAAGGTACTCATACTCTTTGGAAATATCTTTAAATGGGCCCAGCAACACAACATCACATCCATCATATTTTTTATGAAATGGTAAAAAAAACAGTACCTCTTTCCATATAATCAGGAAAAAATTAAAAACAGATGTCAGTAAAATTTTTAATCTTTAACTCAAATTGACAACCTAAATTCTAAAAGGTTTTACTAATTTCACTCAAATATTCCTCTCAAATTATGGGTTTGGTAGTTAATTTTTGCCATCTTTTCAAATGCCAACACAGGTTTCTCCATGATGCAAAAGTAGAACCTTTCTATTTGTGACTTGGTAGGCTATTTTCGGGAGTGGGGTGGGAGGGTCTAGGAATGTTCAAAAATTTTTTCCATAGAAATTAGTGGTAACGGCATTCTCAGATCAAAAATAAAGTTTACCAGACCAAACCAATAGGGACAGTGTGCCTTTGGATAGTGGGGAAAAGCTGTATTTTGGTAGTCTTTAACTTTTGTTGTCATAACTATTAATCTTGAATCTGTTTGCACTAGTCATAGTTGATGAACTGATAAATTTAACCTAGGTATAAATTCTATCAGCAGCTTTTTCACATTAAAACATTCTTATGGAATACCTAGGTTAATCACAAACCAACCTGAAATCATTATCTTCTCTATAAGTTTATGTATAATTATCTGAGAACTATGCCTATATTTTAAAAGTGAGCTATAGTTCTTTTCTAAAAGTAAGTTTTCTTTCCTACCATTTAGAAAAAATAAATCTGCACAAGAAATTAATAATGATTTTTAAAAAACTAAAATACATTGAATGTTTACCATGTGTCAGGCACTGTAGTAAATAAATCATTAAATGTAAAGGTACTATTATCCCCAATTTAGAAGTAAGGAAGGAGGAAGAGGTATTAAGTAATTTGCCCAAAGCCTGATGTAAGTGAATGACACCAAGTATATCCAGTTCCAGAGTGTAAGATCTTAACATCTATATTTATAATACAAAGATTAAATATTACAATTCACACAGCAAAGGACGAATTTCTACACCTTATAATTCCGTAATTTTTCGTTAATTCAAAAATCACCAAACCATTATGATAAACTGATGTGTGATAAGTTGAAAAAGAAGAAAATTTGGACTGAACCTATTCACACACTTTATTCTTTAAAGCTTGTTCACAAGCGTTTGCAGTCACCATACAAATCTAAAGGACGACAGACTAAGGATCTGTGTGTTTTTGTCCGAGTAGTTTCCTTTCCCAACTTAGATATGTGTCTTCAACCTGTGTGTTTTTCCTTTCTCATCATCAAAGCCCTGAGCAATAGGAAAAGACCTCTGCCAACTTATAGCTTCTGGACTCCAAAGCACCTTATAGCCTTACAGCACCCCAAAGGGCCAGAGTCATGACCATTTCCTCACGACAGTCCCTACCTTTCCCCAAAGAGCTAACTAGCCGCCTTGACAGGTCGGTGCACACGCCAAAGGCACGGTTCAACTAACAAGTCTCAACATCAAAGTCATTTTCTTTTCTGCAACCGCCTTTTCAAGCCACCGAAGCCCTCGATCCTCTCTCCTCTGCGACCTGCATCCCTGGGGCAAACTTGCCAGCGCCACTCACCAGGGTTCGCGGCCAGGGACACCGGGGGTTTATCTGCACAACGCCTGGAGTGGGCACGGAATCAATCCTCACTGATGAATGGCAGGAAGGCAGTGTGGGTGAGGCGGGAAGGGGATGCGTGAAGGCATTCCCTGCGTCTCAGACCACTGCAGAGGCGCCCGTCCGGGCAGGAAGGAGCGGGGGCGAGTGGGATAGCCTGGGCCGGGACGAGCAGACAGCACCGGTGGCTGCTCCTCAACAGGCAAGCGCTGTCGGTCGGACACTGGCTGGGGAGGACGCGGGCGCGGTCCCCACGGCTTCCCGCCGCGCGTTCCCGGGCACCCGCCTCGCTCCTGGACCACACTTCCCGCACACAGTAGGCCCCGACCGATCCGCCCTCGAAAACCAAGGGGCCGACCCCGGGACCCGCGCTCGCTCACCTGACGCCCCACCGACTGCACCGCGGCTCGCCTCCGCCGCTGGATTGGCAGCCCCGAGGGCCCGCGAGATCAGCTGATTCACCGGAGGCGGGACCCCCGGGCAGAGGCGGGGCTGCAAAGCTGCCCGTGACTGTGAAGGCCGGCGGGGGTGGCACCTCAAGTAGGCGGGGTTAGATGTCGACGGCTACTGGCAGGGGTCAAAATTATCCAAGGCACCAAGACACTGCGGGCACGGTTCTCGGGCACATTGCCCCTCCCTTAGGGCAGGGCGGAGCCACCAATCCTAAAATGCGCTGGAGCAATGACGTAACACGGAGTCGTCGGGGCCTAACTACCCTGGGGCTTCCATGGTAACACTTAGTGGTGAGAATGACTGGGAGCTGCAATTATTGTTATTTCAAACTGCGAGAGTCACAAGGATGAATCTGCTACTCTTTACAGTGAAAAGTAAAATATCTCTTAACCGCTTCTATGACCTGTAGCCTAACGGTAGTGTCTTCCCGCCCCCGCGAATGACGTCATCGCCACGCGGCCCGCTTGGCCCCCGGTGTCCATACTGTTGTTATCAGAGTTACAGCCCCCTAGAATGGAACCAGTGGGAGGAAATGAATTGGCCTCTCTGGTTTCTCCACAGGGCTCTCCAATGTACAGTCTTAGTAAGACAATTTGCTTGTCCAGTGCAGTATTAACAACAACCAGCTTCTCACAGCCACAGACTCAGCTTGCATCCCCGAAGTCTGCTCAGGAGGAGTTTGCCTCCTGGAGCCTCCTCTCTTGGCACTCAGTTGGTGCGAGCTTTGCTTGCTTGGAAGTGTGCCATCACTGAACCTGCAAACTTGTGTTAAGACCACAACGACAGTCTGGGTCTGAAGCATTTATCCTTAGTCTGTCAGGCTCACCAGCATACTCAACTCAGTTGCTGTGTTGATTTTTCACTCACCCAATAAGCCATTAGTCTGCAACGAGTCAGCTAATCTTGTCCGTTCTTGCGCCAGTGTTTGAAATCACATAACCCTGAGAATTAACGCACTTCAAAACTTCAGCAAGTTCTTCCACGAGGCCAGGCAATCTTGGTATTCCTCAAACAGTTCCCTGCACAGTCTTCTCAAAAGTTCTATTCCTTTCCCTTGCTATTTTTCAACCTCATAACTTCTTTCTGAACACTACTCAACCTTTTATAAAAATTGGGAATAAAAACCTTTGTTGCCTACATTTCTGAGGAAGATGAGACCCCTAGAAATGGATTTCCTTAACTTCCACAAGCCACTGTTAACTTCCACAAGCCACCCCAGCCTTCCTTTACTTCTTTCTCACCTTGAAAGAGGTGTTCTTGAAACAGGGTGACCCCAAGGGGCTTTTTGCCTTCACTTTAACACATACAGGCCTGCTTCTCTCTCCGAAGCAGGCTACAATCAGTTCCTTTGCATCCCCAGCCTTCTCAACCAAAATACCAAACCAATGCAAGACTATCAGTGCAGACTAATTTATTTCTAACAAAGTGATTTCTAATTATCCTAATAACTACAAAAGAAACATGTAAGACTCAGAATACTTTAACATTGTCCAAAACCTTTCTCAGCATTGTCCAAAGTCCTTTCCCAGATTGCCCAGAAATCCTCAGTCTCTCAGTCCTGATCATCTCACCAAAACCAGCCAGTCAGAGTTCCTCTTCACGTGTTTGAAGACATCTTTCTTTGGGGCTCTCCTTTGGCATGCTCCAGCTCCTCCACACCGTCCTCTTCTTGTTCAGGTAGAAACTTCATGGTACCGGACCCAGCAAAGTTCACTTTCTTTTCTGGCCTGTCTTTTGCACAGCCTCTCGCAGACACAAGTTAAACTCAGCAAAACAAACTCCAACACGGAGTTCTAATCTGCAAACTCCTTAACTGCATTCAGCACACATGCTGCCAGTCTGGGTCAGCCAAGGGTTGCAGGCCCCCGGTGGCCACATGGCCAACGGGTTCACATGGCTCACATCTTTACAAGATGGCCGATTCCCATCTCTCCTCCACTGAACACCTCTCTCTATCCTATCCGATCTCCATATTGGAACCCTTCTCTTTGTTCGCACACCCTTTATATATCCTGATTTCCTGCCTTCCAGGAAATCTGTTTCACCTTGACCATTTCACTTCTTTCTCCCCCAGCATCTCCCTGAAGGGAAATTCCAACTAAGGTCATTCTCACATTTTAGCATCTGTCCTTGAAATCTGCAATCTTAAACAGGAGACAATGGGGGGGGGTAGCACACCCTATCATTCTGTCCTCTAAGACATAATTGCTCCTTCTAAAATCAATCCCCTTAGAGTTACCATTATTTATTCCTTCTCATTTGTGTATGTTTATCAGCCTGTCTTAGTACTCTTCAGTAAGTACGTCTGTTGCTAACTATCCTATCTACCTACCTCATTGGGAAGAAATATATTAATGACTAAGACTATAGAGAGGCAAAATCATGTAGTAGGTAAAAAGGACATGCTTGAGCCAGACTGCTTAAGCTCAAATATCACCACCAGCACTTTGTGACCTTTGACACAGGTTATTTAATGGCTATGTACCTCAATTTCTTCATCCATAAAATTGGGATAGAGTGATGTAAGGATTAAATGGTAAAGTGCTTAGAATAGCACATACATGCTATGCTATATAAATGCTGTTGAAGTGTGTCCTTATTGTGTAAATGCCAGCATGTAACTCCACAAACCTCGTGACATAGCCTCCTAGGCATTAGGCTCTATGGGATGGTCTGTTTGCTGTAAATGGTCCATCATTGACCAAGGCAATGTTATACAAAATAAGACTCTGTGTGGAAGGAAGTAGGAATTGTCTGCCTTGTAAGAAAACATCTGAACAGAGACCTGAAAGGAAGTAAAAGCATTGTAGGAGCCATGGTTATGACACTCCAGGCAAAATAACCAAGTAGTTGCCAAGATTAGGGGGCTTATTTGGTTAACTACTTTTCTCAGTTGACTGAGATAAGGCAGGTAGCAGATAAGGCAGGTAGATACTGATCTAGCTGTGTGGACACTGTTTTTTGTGTTTTGTTTTGTTTTGTTTTTTTGAGACTATGTCTCGCTTTTTTTGCCCATGGAACCGCAGGCTCATGTTGCCCGGGGTACCACAGACTCAAGCAACCCCCAGCCTCAGCTTCCCAGTTAGCTGGGATTACAGGCATGCACCACCACACCCAGCTATTTTTTGGGACTAGGTCTTGCTACAGGCCCCAGGCGGGACTTGAACTGTGATCCCTAGCCACGGCCACTTCATGGGCTGAAGCTTACAGGCACGAACCACTGTGCCCGGCCGTGTGGACACTGTTCTTTGGGTTTGGAAAGTCTTTGGGTTTATCTGAGTGATCTGGGCAATCACTGAAGGGTCTTAAACAGAAGATGTTGTGAACTAGCTCTCTTTTAAAGAGTTTAAAGAGAGCTAGTTGCTCTTTGGAGAGTAGAGATCAGAGATCAGGAGATAAGAATGAAATCAGGAAGATCAGTCAGAGGTTATTGTGATTGCTGAAGAAATCAGTCATGTTGATTGGAGTGGCAGTAAAGGAGTTGAAAAGGGGTTAAATGCCTAATGTAGTTTGCAAAAAGAGCCTCCATTATTTGGTCATGGATTAGATTGGAGCATTGAGAAAAAGGGAGGAATTAAGACTTGAGTTGACAAAAGGCATTGTCATTTACTGGGATGAGAAAGATGGGGAAAGTATTTT
>PVHY01014079.1:0-25452 GCA_004024945.1 Uropsilus gracilis
AAAAAAAAAAACAAAAAAAATAACCTCTGCTCAACAGCTACCTTTCAGATTGGGTATTGTTTGCCCTTGTGAAGAATACCTGTATTGTTTATGAACTCA
Organism: Uropsilus gracilis; assembly: GCA_004024945.1. NCBI lineage: Eukaryota > Metazoa > Chordata > Mammalia > Eulipotyphla > Talpidae > Uropsilus > Uropsilus gracilis. The sequence goes on from PVHY01014079.1 coordinate 100, forward strand.
GTTCTTTGCTTTTTTATATTTAATGCTTTTTCTCCTTTAGCATATTCCATTTCTTAATCATTTTGCCATAAACAATAGAAGAAACCAGGTGGACTTCCCGACAGCCTGCCCGGAAACCTTGGCGGGGGTACCCAGTTCATTGAGTGCACCTTTGATTTCATGCTCCACCCTAGATCACCTGAAATTTTCTGCCACTAACGAATCCCCTTTAGCTTCCATATTTCTTCATTGTATTTAAGTGTCCCACTTTCTACTAAGACCTCAATCACTAATAGCCAACTTAGAGGCCTGCCTTTGCTAACAGTGCCTTCAACACATTCTGCTTCTTCTTCTCACCCTGCTTCTAGGTGTTTTATGTGTCATGGCAGCTCCCCGTTTCCAGCTACCTAGCTGTCCTAGAGTCACCATGGATGAACAACATGTTCCATTCAAATGCTGAGGCCTAACACCATGGCAACATTTATTTTGCTGAAGAGCTTGAGGAGTGGGCAAGAATCAGTCGACATGATACATTTCAACTTCTCCATCACAGCCGAGGGCTCACACATCTGGTAGTAAAGCTGCACCAGCTGTAATGCACGTGGCCTCTCTGTATCCTGGATTCCTGCCCATCATGGTAGCTGGATGGTGCGGATAAGCATGCTGAGAGAGAAGGCAGGAAAGACACAGACAGGGGGAGAAGAAAGTTCATGGAGGCAGAGACAGACAGACATGGGAAGGAACAGAGAGGGGTGCACACAAGTTGCTTCTACAATATGAAGTGGCCTTAGAAGCCACTGTCAATTGTCTACTGTCTGGAGTCTATTGATTTGAGATGTAGAAAGCTCTTGCGTCATCTCCAGAGAAGGAACATCTATCCTGACTTTCATGGGAAGAGTTCAAGTTTCAAGCACATTGTTAGGAGGAGTGTGTAGGTAACACACACACACACACACATACACACACACATACACAGGCACACATCTTTTGACAGCACAAGCTATTACACAGCGATTGTGTGAGTGCAGTAGTATTGCAGGAAAGACTGTATATCATCAACTAAGTGCAGTCATATTTGAAACAGAGATTTTATTCCTACCCTTGGCATCTGGAATCTGTGATGCTGAGTAAATGAAAAGTCCACATCCCGGTTTCTTCATCTGGGAAATGTCTCATTTGATTGGAGTGAACGTATTGCATTTCTTCTTACTCATTTATCTACCCCCGCATCCTTTAGGTTACTATCTCTGTGTTTTTGCCAAGCTTGAAAAGGTCTCAAGGAGGCTGCCGATTGCTATAACGACTGAACATGGAAATGGGCTAAGCCACTAAGCTTCATCCTCTGGAGAATGTGAACCTCAAGCTCCAGCATGGACTGAAAAGGGGCATCTCAGCAACTAGAAGGACACACAAGAGCCTGTAAGTGAATCCTTGACCAATGTTTTCCAAAGTCAGGTCACCCAACCCTGCCTTCCACTCCCTGGGTTACTAAGTCATGTTTCCTCAAGTGACTTTGGTGTTGAACTTAGCCTTGAAAGGAACTTGCATCAATTCTAAATGCTAAGGAACGAGAAGAAATCAGTGACCCCTCCCCCTCATGGTGGGGTCTTAACCAATCAATGTATGTAAAGGGCCTGGCACCATAAAGTTCCAGAAAAGGTAATTTACCATTAATAGCAATAGTGTGGCCCATGTGCCTTCTAAGTATACCTGGTAGTCTTCTTTAGGAGCAGATTTAGCTGTGGTTGAAGGGAGGTCACCTTCTTGTCCTTGTGGCTTCCTCTCTCCTGTTGTCATTGTCCAGGGATGCTCTCTCATTAGACAGATCTGCAGATGACACAGCTGTCCATTTCTGGCCACATCCACTGCTACCATCCCAGATCTGCGTCACTGTACCTGGCTGCTCTCTTTCCCCTCAGAAGCTATTCTGCTGGAAGTAGCCTTGGTAACAGCACTGCCACTTCCTTTCCAACAGGTGTTCGAGTTGGGCCTGCCTCCTCCTGCCATCTCCACAGAGGAAGCAATTAATGGTCTCTTCACGGGGCTGTTACAGTCCTGCAGAATCAGGGTTGTGGGAGGACACAGCGACCCAGAGCCTCCCTGTGGCTTCCTCACATTCCATCATCCCTGACACAGCGGAGGTGGTTTCTGACAATCCAGGCATGATCTTGCCAATTAGGAGGCCCTCGGCATGTCATTTGATGTGTCATGTGCAGGGTGAGTCGTCAGGCTTTTCCCTCTACTAGCCAGTACAACCTGCACCTATAGTGTTGCACGGTCCCCATGATTGTGCAGTCAGTGGGTGTGTGCATAGTGAGTACACACCTGGGACTAGGAAAGAGGGGGAAAAGGAACCCAGAGGACTTGAGAGAGCACAAACAAGCAGGTGCTGAGAGAACATGAGAAAGAGTTAAGATTCCTGGGAGGCTGGGAGCCTTGCCTGCCTGCAGCCCCCCCAGCCCCTCCCCCAGTCCTGGTACTGTCCTGGCCACTGTAACTGTGGAACTGCTAGAACCAATAAAGAATCTACACAGGTCAGTGAGCCTGATGCCTGCACTACCCTTGGAGATGAGGATTGGCTACATGACACACGTGAGTGCTAGGCACTGCAATCCTAAAGACGACTGATTCACAGTTTTGTTAGACCAGTAGAGCTCTGTTGTGATCAGCAGATGCTGCCAAGGGACCAGCTCTAAAATAAGATTTCTCTGGGAAGTGATGGTGCTTTCAGGCTCATTAAGAGGACCAACGCCTCCTACTGAAATAGTGTGTCCATGTGTGAACATGAAACGCTGCAAAGTTATGTAACCTCTCTGTCTGGGTTTACACAGATGTGAGGGGAGGATCACGGGTTCAGTGAGATGCCACTTACTAGTGGGAGAACTTCAGGGTATGCAGTGATGTAATATATATATGTAATATATATATGTGTGTGTGCAATCAATTAAAAAATAAATACAGATTAAAGTGATTAGCCCATTGCTTAAACACAACAATCTTCCAGCCATCACTTTATTATTATTGTTGTCACTTATTTTTATCATTGGTCCCACTTTTTGCGAGGGGGAGGCACATCACCCTGACATGGAGAGAGTGAAGGGAAAGGAAAAGTTAGCTGCTTGTGAACCACTGAGAAGATACTTTGTCTGGACCTCAGCATCTTTGACCTCAGCAGATTACAGTGTCTACTTGCTGGACTATGATTCAGATCACACATAAATTTGTCAATCTTCTGGTTCGATTGCATGATGCTATTTGTAGTATAGCCAGTCCTTGTTGAGAGTGGTCATGTGAGCATCAAACTCAATATTCTGTGTGGGTTCTTTTTGGTTCTTGAAGTTACACAGACACACCAGGCAGGGCAGGGCACGGCAGGGCAGGGCAGGGCCAGGGCTGGAGGTGGGGTATTGATGGGCAAAGCTCCCCCAGCCCTTCCACCCCCCCCCCAGAAATCTTCTTGTTCTTTCTCTGGGTTCTCTCTCCAGCATTCTTTTATGCTCTCTCAAGTGCTCTATCTTGTTCTCCTACATGCTCTCTTGTTCCTCCTGCAATCTGGTATGCCCAGGTATGCACACTCACACATGTGCACACCCACTGGGTCACACAGTCATGGGGAAGACACATACCCCAGTTGTTGGCTATACAGCCAATAAGGGAAAAGCCTGAAAAACTCACTCGCCCTGCACTATTTAACCAGAATTGAGGAGCACTTCAGCTGCAGCCAGGTATGAGCTCATGCTATTTCTTTGCGTGATCTCAAGTCATCCTTCATACCATGTACTGTGCCTCTGCAGAATGAGGAACTTGAACTATGTCACCTACATGGTTCCTGCCAATTTGGAGGTTTTAAAACTGCATTCAGAAGCAACGCTGATGTCTCAAATAGCTCATCAGTGTAGCATAAGGTAAATCAGGCTTTTTCCATCTCCTGCCACCAGACTTGATTGTGTTAAAGCAGAAGGTGCTTGGGAGTGTGGGCATGGGGCACATGTGCTGATGGCTGGGGGTACCTTGGCCCAAAGAGCATTCAGGTGTGAAAGTGTCCACATGTGGGACCAGGAATGAGGGATGAATGAAAGCTGTGCAATGGAAGGCAATTCACTGGAAGACAAGACCACAGACAAGTAGAGCGATTGAGTGACTACAGGATGAGCCAGACAGTAGAGAGGTACCAGAGAAAGAGTCTAAATGTTTGTTGGGGAGACGCTGTTGCTTGCCTGCCTCCGAGGCCCCTGCCCAACATCCCCCCCCCCACCTGCCTCTTTGCATGCCAGCTTGGCGTGCCAGGGCACCTCACCCTCTGATAAGAGCATGAAAGCTCTATAGCTTTTTATACAATTTTACAAAAGTTTTAAAAGGATTTTACAAAAGCCACCAGGGGTTCTGAGACTTTATCCGTCTGCCGAAATGGTAAACCTGCCCTCTGGGTGCTGGCGCTATGATCAGTACTTGGTATTGATGGCTACTCTATGCCTCTTGTGATCTCAGACTTTGGGGTTGAGGGAGAGAGAGAAGACATGAAATGATAGCCTGCAAGGGAAGGAACATGAATATTTGTGGTTTTATGGAAATAGTGAAGTGAGAACACCAAGCCCACCCTGAAGGCGGTGATCCTGCCTGGAAAACGTGAACCTGGAGAAGGCATACACTTTGGTCAAAAAAAAGACACTTGTGCATTTCGGGTGGGGGGAGGGGCAGAAAATCTGTCCTGTTTTAACCAACACTTAGCAAGGAAGACATAGCCTAACTTACAGGAAAGCGACCCCTAGCGGTAAAACACAAACAGGAAACATCCTGCAGAGCTTGCAGTGCTGGATCTCAGCCAGCCTGGCTCACCTACTAGGGGCTTTGAGATCTTCCACCAAGCGCGGTGGCATCTGCATCAGCAATATGGCACCTAACAAGCAAGTTGTGGTGCTTGAGATCCCAGGCTCAGGTGCTGCAGGCTCTAGGTTTAAGCATATGGGCAACCATGGTCTTGGAACACTGCATCTTAATGCTTCCTACTGTGTGGCCCTTGCCTTTGTAGTGTAGAACACAAGCACACACTCACACACACCTTCTTGTTCTTAGACTGCTGGTCAGACTTGACCCTAAGAGATCCAATTTTGGATGCTAATTTCACAAAAGAATAGCCAGGGCATGCATATTCACATGATGGTCTGGGAGATGGCAGACACAGTGGGTGTCTGTAGTTATTTGCAGGAGAAACGTCTTGTGATAACAGCATGGGTGATGCTCTGTGATTCTGAAGTTGTTCTTGGAGGTTTAGTTGAGCATCTATTCCTTTAAGGTCTTCCCAAATCCCCCTGTTACTGATTTCATGAATTAGATTTCTTCCTCTCTAAATGTCTTCAATGGTTTCTGTTGTTTACAACCATGATCCCTGGAAGATGCTGTGTTTAAACCCTACACCTGGCCTCCTTACATGTAAAAAGAGAATGTTTTAAGTGTATCTGTCCTTGGAATAATTAGTGACTACTAATTCATTTGTTACATGTGTTCCAAATTTTCTTGCACTCTGACTTGAATGAATAAGGGGGAATGTAACTGATTTACTTTGTTTATGACTGATATGATGTTTGTATCAAATCCTAAACACTACATATGTAATCTCATCTGAATATTAAAGCGGTCCATTTAGGAAATGGATCTTTTTATTTGATTGGGTTCACTCCATCTTTTTCATCAATCTCAATCTCATCTACCTCCAGTTTATCACCTAAAATTGGTACGTGGGGACTTAAGTCTACCTGAGACACTGAGTGATATGTGACTGATAGGACTCTTATTGCTTGTTTTCCATCAGCGTCTCTATTCTTAAGGAATGGCATCTGATTATTATATTTTCCACGAGAAGCTGATGCTGAAGTGAAATATGTAGGTGACTTCCTGAAGTTGTGCATGTCTTGGCTTGGCTCCGCACTTACTGTAGAAACCTCAGCCTCTTGCTTGTTCTTCATGGGACAGGAGGGCTGACAGTCCAAGCTGACATTGCTGCTGGGGTGACTCTGCTCTGTCTCTCAGAATCCCACTAAATAAGAACCAAGTTTGGCGCAGGAGAGTTGAAGCTTGAGGCATTGCTGGGTGTAGAGTCAAGGAGATTTTCACCATTTTTGCCCTTGTGCCACTGTGTTATTGATTGTATGGATTGTATGGCTGGCCCAATGGATGTGTGTAGATGTAAGTGGGCATACCTGGTCCTGGGAGAACAGACTTATAGGGTTATGTCAGTTTAGAGGTGAGCAAAAAGAGAAGGGAACATGTGAGGTGAGGAGAGCATGCAAAGAGTGGTCATGCAGAGAAAAGCATGAGAGAACACCAGAGAAAGAGCATAAAGACTCCTGGCCACTGAGTCTACCCAGTCTTGGCCCTGACCATACCCTGCCCTCTCTTACCTGGTGTGTCTGTGAAACTACTAGAACCAATAAAGAACCTACCAAGAACCTGGTGCTTTCACTGCAATTAACATGACACTCAGGCTCCTTGCACAACACTGGGCCACTTTGGAAGTGACAATACTTCACAGGTGTGGAGCAACTGGTCAGGCAGTGGAGAGAGGGCTGTCTCCTTCCCAGTGTGTGCTGGGAGTGACCATGTGGTTTCTCTAAGGGAAGCTAATGGAAGTCCAGGGTCAGTTAAAGCATGATGTTGAGAATCCTATTGACTAGGTTTCAGCCCTTTGCCATGTCTTCCCACACTCATCAATTGTTTACTACATCATCGAATGGAGTTAAGTATGTCAGGTAGTGACATAGTCGTAGATGTGTTATAAGGCTGCCCTTTGGTAGTGAAGCAGAAGACTGATTTAAAAGTCATTGGATTTAAAAGATGCTTTGGTCAGATATGTGTTTGGCAGGGACATGGATACTCATGTTGGAGGCACCATTCTTTACCATTCTTTATCACCCATCTGGTCCATCAGCACTGTAGTTGAAGGAGAGCTATGTTTTTGGATGATGTTGGAGAATCTTCTTTCCTCATGGTCACATGGAAAGAGTAAGAAGCTAATTTGCATGTTTGATTTCTAAAATAAACTGAAGCTTTCTCAGACCACTTTTTCTTTGTTTTTATGAATTCAGTTTTATACAACTCCTGAAGAATGGGGGAAATATGATTTTAAAGCAGAGAACAGATTGACATGGAAATGTACAGAGTTGCTAAAAATGTCTTGAGTCCTAAATTGTTGTCAATTTATTTTTAAATACTGAGATTAAATGGTTTATTTGGGGCAAGCTTTAGACAACTTTCTTAGTGACCAAGTCTCATATATATATATATAATTTTCACATCATTGTACTCCCTGGAGTTCACCCCCTTCCTCCCTTCCCTTGCCTCTCCAGCTGGTCCCCCACCATGTGTATTTTCATTTGGTTGTCCATATATTAGTGAAACCATTGGTTTCTGTTTTTTTCTTTCTGACTTGTTTCTGTTAACATGATTTCTTCTAGGTACATCCTTGTTACCATAAAATTATCCAATTTGTCATTTTAAATTGATGAGTAATGACCAAGTCTCATGCTGTGCTGCATTACTGACTTCGCTCAACTTTGAGTTCCATGACCTAGTGAAGTCAGCTATCCAAGCTTGTCTTTAATTTAGTGACTCACTAAGAGAATTTCTGAGTTGGTTTTATTATCAGTAATTGTTTACCATATTTGTGCCCTTTCAGAACCTGCTACTCTTAAACAATGTGTGTGTCTGTTGCATCACCACTAGCAGTCCTCTTTCACCCTCTTTGTCAATGAAGGTAGAAGGGAGGAATGCCAGAAAGCTGAAATAGAAATCCAGACCTGTTCTGAATGTCTATGACAAGCCAGGTGACAAAATGAATTGTGGGATCTGGCTCGTCCGCAGCAATGAATGACCTCATTTGAGTCATAAAACTCAAGTATGTAATAATGCATATGTGCATTACCACCCTGGTTTAAAGTTGAGGGAACTGCAATTCAGAAGCACCTTTCCCATGCTGGATCACGTATACAGATTCCTAGTCATCTCACTTGGTGGTTGGCTCTAGATTGAACGCAAAAACACTCATCATTCTGTGTTAGATGGGTCTTGACTCTGTACTTTTGAGTAACGCAATCTTCGTATGTCTCCATGTGAGATCTAAACAGTTCTTCACAGGTTGTCCTACTTCTCTGATGAGCAAAGGATTCATATTATGGTGCAGAAGCTCCCAGGATGAAGAAAAACTCAGGATGGGGACTCTTCTTCAAGGGTCCCATTCCTTAATTTCTACCTAAAATCTCTTCTGCTGGTTCAGAATTTTCACTGAACAAGCATCCGTAAGGATCCATGGGAAAAATTGTTGCAGGATCTGGCACAGATAACAAACTCAGAACTATTTGCTCAATGAATAAATAAATAATGTGGCTTGTAAGCTCCTGAAAACAAATCACAGTTCACGAACATCCAGAAGATGACTCAAGCTCATCAGGTGCACCCATTAACAGAGATAAGGGCTCTCTGTGGGTACCATGTAGTTGCCAGCAACAGCCCTGCTTCCTATTTGCTCTACTCCACCTCTCATCTAGCTTAGTCCAGCTTGTTCTCTAAAGCCAGATTGCTTATTTCTAAGACCTTCACTGTGCTTGCTTTTGTGACAATTTCAACATAAACATTCTTTTTTTGAGAGAGTTCCCCTACTTCTTCCCCAACATCACTCATCATTCGCTACTATTCAATGTGTTTTTATTTCCCCCATCATATTTACCATTTTAAAAATTACCTTGATGGTTCAATTGTCTTCTCCACTAGATTGGAAACTTCAGATAATTAGAACGGATATGTCTAACTTTTTATACACAGAATGTAGCTTAGTGCCTGACCCAGTAGTTGATCCATGAATAAATGGAGAATTAATGGATCAATACATTTGACTCAAGTAATTCTTTCCATTATACTATAGTCTGACAGTCAGAAGAAAGGTTAAAAGATAAACAATGGATTAGCTGCTGTTTTGCCCAGTTTACTCAAATCTTGTGTTGATCTATTTTTGATATTTTCTGTATTTTTCTAAATATCTCCTCCTCCACTATAAGCCCTAGTAAATACCACACTTCCCAGGGAAACATTAACATAAATTTATAGTCAGGTTTCCCAACCACCAAAAACAATGTCAACTTTTCTGTGCAGTGTGTGTCATCTGGAGGAACAGCTGGAAGAAGGAAGATGGGGAGATCAGATGGAATTCTACTCAAATTCCTATCATCCCAGATGTCAAATAGTTGTCTTTTTGCTTACAGGAATCTAAACAGCAAGTGTGTGATGAGGTTTTAGGAAAGACTCCCAGACATTGAGAAACAGGACAGCAAAGTGACAAAACAGGTGTCAGACTAATTGTGAAGAAAAAATAAAGGCAAAACACCATATCACTAAGTAAATTCTTTGCAATCTGTTAAGCAACTAACTTTGAAGAAAGAAAAAATAAATAAACAGGGAGCTCGTGCCTTAGACATTTTGCAGTGGAATTTTTTTTTTTTTTATAACTATTGGTATAGCAAAGGTTGAATATATTTTTGGAGTGTTCAAATGTCCACAACAGTAACTCAACAGTTGTAGTGAGAGAGGTGTCTCCACATCAGGCTAGAAAAATGTAAGATTCTGTGAAGAGCAACAAAAATGCCTGCATTCTCTCTCTTGCTTTCTTGATTTCTTTTGTTCTTTCCCTCTTGGTTTCTTTATCATCTTTTCTTTCCTTCCTCCTCCTCTCCCTTTTCTTTCCTTTCTTTTCACTCTCTTCTCATTAAGAAGATCAGATTATCTATTTAGGATTCCAAGCCGCCTCTGCCCTATTAAAGGTGTCCAACACAATCACTAGATGATGTCAGAAACACCAGACTAAAGACAAATGAAGGAGAGCATATTGTCATCTGGCCAACAGCAACAAATTCTTTCTTAGATTGAGTATAGCTTTGCCACTTGCCTGCTATATTCATAAGCACTGCATTGTTTAAGATGATGAGCAAGTTTTTCATCAGCACTTTGGGAAGTGAGAAGAATCCAAGCCTTTGCTGAAAGGGTTGAAAGTGACAAAAATTTCTTCCCTGTCTTCTTCTCTATGTTGACCTCCTTAGAGCTAGAATCAATTAAATAAAGTAGAAACTCACTGAACTCTGAGGAATGGGAGTTTATTTTTCGTCTGCTTTGCAAACTTAGACAAATTAGCAAATTTCTTAAGGCTCAGTTTCCTTATTTGTGACATCAAGGAGGTTTTGGCTCTCAATGTACAAGAATGTCCTCCTTTGCAAATGGACATTTTTTTCTGGTTCTTTGGTAAAATTACCAGTAATATTACAGACCAGGCATATGAGAATGTTAGACATTTTCTTTATTTTCTACCTGAACAAATGGGAGACAGGCAAGGTTGCAGAAACCTGACTTTTCTTTTTTGAAATGGAGAAAGAATTTGAAGCATGGCCATCTAAAATGATATTATTCTTTCATCATCTTGAAAGCTGATTTTTATATTCACAGATTTGGTTACACTACCTGAACTTCTCCGTTTGAAATTATTCATAATTTTGAATTACTGATTGTCTCACTTTCTTCATCTGTAAAACAGAAACTGCCATAATCACTTCCTCAAGATTATTTAGGCCGGTCACGGTGGCTCGTGCCTGTAAGCTTCAGCCTATGAAGCGGCTGGGGCTAGGAATCGTGGTTCAAGTGCTGCCTGGGGCCCATAGCGAGGCCTAGTTCAAAAAAAATAGCTGGGTGTGGTGGTGCACGCCTGTAATTCCAGCTACCTGGAAAGCTGAGACTGGGGATTGCTTGAGTCTGTGGTACCCTGGGCAACGAGAGCCTGCAGTTCCACAGGCAAAAATAGTGAGATCTAGTCTCAAAAAAAAAAAAAAAAAGATTATTTAATGAGGTGATGCTGTTATATTATTTGGGACAGCCTGACTTGTGATTGAATAACAATCTAGCTTCTAAACCTCAGTCACTTAAGAATACAATGGTTTTTGTTTTTATTTTCCATTGTGCTTCCTGCCCAATGTAGTTCATAGGATTTTTGCTTCATACAGTGACTCATGAACTCAGGAGAATGGAGAATCTCATCATTAGAAAAGTCACCCATCCTGTAGTGGAGAAGGAATCAAAGTAAAGCTGAGTGTTTCCTTACTTAATCTTAAACGGACACAAGTTTCAAACGGTCCTCACAATGAGTCCATGGTTTTGTCAACTCTAAGAAAACTAAGATAAATGCAAACCAAATTAGATACTAGGTGATGAGCTACTATGATTTCTACCACAGATGTGAAGATCTTCCCTAAGATTCCTGAGAGGTAGCACCACTCAACAAATAGTTGCTATTGCCATGCTTAGCTTGATCATAGTCAAAAATCAAAGCATTAAAAGAATGATTCCACCTATTTTGGGACACTTTAGACCTGATGCTGCCTATTGAAAGAATTCAGTGTGGTGATTCTTTAAGAGATCCAGAAATATATGGAACTTAGTGGTGGTAGAGCAGGGGGACTTTTTGAACCCCAATATTTATTATATTAATTCACTCACAATCATACAACAGTTTAGAGTAATTATTTATCATCAACCCCATTGTTTCTATCTATATTACAGTCACCTGTCCATAAACAGTAAAATGGTGGGCATCATTAAAGAGGCAGCATGCCCATCTTATTGACTGATAAAATATAAATCATCTACACCCTTTTATGCCCCATCAACTTATTTATAAGGTATTGCCCTTTATTATGACAGATTTTATGATATTTTGTGATGATCAGCCATGGGGAGAAAAGGTTTAATGCACTGACATCTAATTTTATTATCACTGGTACCTACTCAATTCTTAGAAGCATTTCTTGACTTCGTGCCAGTTTAAGCATGATGTTTTAAAACCTAGACGACAGGGTTGGAATTAAACCTTTATATCAGAACAGGATTGGAAAGACAAATCACAGAGACTTCAGTCATTTAGCATCCCTCCCCGCATGCTAATAAGTGGTACTCACAAAGTAAAAAGGACATCACACATTCAGTGTTCCATAACATGTACAGTATGAGGTGCCATTTCAGAGTGAGTTGATGAATTATTAGCATCAGTCTCAGATAATGGAAGGGAATAGGCATGTATTGGAAGTTTGCTATATCTAAAACACCATAGTGAATATTTTGCTTATACTATATTTATATTCAGGAAATACTATGAGGGAGCTACAGTTATCTATAAGTTAAAATGGGAAAATCAATAATGGGAGAAAATTAAGGAAGATTTAATCTGGTTTTGAAATGCTGGCTCTTTTTTCAGATGCAATTTGCTTGTGTTCTGCATCTATTCTTCTTTCTGGTTGGGATGGTCTTTGCCTGGGTCTTTTGCATGACTTGCATCATTGGTTCAATTCAAATTCCTTGAGGCCAGAATCTTCCCAATGGAAAGTTGCCTCTATCAATCACTCTCTCTTATGCCTGCCCAGGCTGTGGGTTGGTTGCTGTCTTTGTTCACATCCCATAATGAGACAGAACGTTGTTTATATGCTTCCTGCTTATTAAGTCTTTCTCTTTCTACTATGGTGCAAGTGTATGAGGACAGAGTCTTATAAATCTTATTTTATCTCCAGAGTGTAGAAGAATGTCTGGTGAGGAGTAAATGCCTCATAAGTACTATTTTCAAGATAATCAATGTACTTTTTAGGTAAAGGTACTGAAGCCTTAACAAAAGGCTTCAGATCAGGAAAATGGCAGGAGTTGGGTCTGGAATTCAAACAATAGCTCTAACACACAGGCCATAAAGAATGGAATTGCTTCTGTGTCACTCACCTTTTCTTAGAGCAGCACTTCTGATATATTAACTGGGTTAATCCACATTACAGTCGAATTACTTTTAATTCCCATTTTGCAGTGAAAAATCGAAGTTGGATTTAGTAACTCACCCAAAGTCACTTGGCTCCTTGCCAGCTCTTTCTTTGTACTGAACTTCTTTCTATGGTGTAGTTTTCAGAACATCATTCATTCTTTCATTTGGCAAAACCTTAAAATGCTCATTTGTCCAAATGTTGCTGCCCAGGTGAAAGACAAGGGACCAAGAATACATGTTGTCTAATTATATACAAAGGTTCTTTCATCAACACCATGAACTTCAAGCTTCTTAGCTGTGCACACCCAGTAGAAATGTGTTAATGCGTGGTGGTTGAAAAGACATGCATTCATAGAAATCAGAACATTTGCTTCAGAATGATGGAAGCTAGTTGATTATTCTGCTGATGGGGAAATATACATAGTTTTAGGATATTATTTCATTTGACTTTCCCCAAATTTCTAATAGGTGAGAAGTTTTAATCCCTCTTTTCCAGGAGTGGAATCTAAAAATTCACAACAACTATGAGTCATTACACTTGTTACTTATCACTTACTTGTGAAGCTTAGGGAATTTGGAATGGAAAGAGACTGAACCAGATCATCATGCAAGTATTGGTGCTTCTGCTGAAGTTGGTATCCACCAAACTTCTATTCATTCATCTGTAAAATGGAAAACCTAGCTGTACCTTCCTAGTGACAAAGGTTTATTGAAAAGTCTTTAAAATTCTTAACACAGTATCAATTCATAATGGAAAAAAAGTCATCCCAGTCTTGAGAGAAGATAATTTTAAATTTCAAAATAAGAAAAGAAAGAAAGGTTGAGGAAGAGGAAGCAGAAGAAGAGGAAGAGGAAGAGGAAGAAGAAGAAGAAGAAGAAGAAGAAGAAGAAGAAGAAGAAGAAGAAGAAGAAGAAGAAGAAGAAGAAGAAGAAGAAGAAGAAGAAGAAGTTTAGACAAATAGACTTTACTTTCACATGCATGCTATGGAACTCTTTCTCATATAAGTGACTTGGTTGGGTGTTGGGAAGAGCTTAGGCTAGTGATAAAGGGATCCTAAACAGTTACATGGATCATGGTCATGTGATCATGGCAAAAAGAATCAGACTAGAGGAAGCCTAGGTCTAGTTCTTCCTCTATTGGTTATTGGTTGTGTGATGCAACCAATCACATAACTTCTGTCTCAACAGCCTTTGAATCTGTAAAATGGGCTTAGTGCTTACAGAGTAGAGGTATGGCAATGGTGTGGGCCAACAGGCAGAATGTGTAGCTTAGAGCCTGATACAATGTAATGGAATAAAATATGCTAATCAATATCACTATGCCTTTAAAAAATCATAAATGAAGTATATTTTTAGCATCTTTGTCCTTCAATTAAATGCACTTGCTTTGTTCCTTCCCTACTTTCTATTCCAACTCTGTCACTGCAAGGCAAAACCTCATTCTAACAACTTCACTCTGGGTGCTGTTTAACCATCAAATCAACCTGTCATCCAGGCATCTCTGATCATTTTAAAGATAGTTTTGACTTGATCATATTCATGTTTAACTACCTTAAGCAAATTAATTAGCTTTATGGGCCCCCTGGTGCCATTAATTCATGGTCTATAAAGCCTCATACCTAATTGAACTTTTTAATATGGTAACTTTACTACCTGATATAAGTGTCTTTTAAATTATAAGAATTGCTATGGTTAATGCCCTATTAAATAGCTACATATATATGGGAGTATGAAAAATTTCTAAGATTGCAAAGTAATCAAAAACCAGATTAAAACAAAGATGGGTTTATATCACTTTTATTATAACTTAAACATACCAAGAGCTTTGATTATGCAGTGAAACCTAGTGCAAGGGTCTCAGGTTTTGAACTTGCAGAGAATACACATCGTCCTAAGGAAGAATCTGTTATCTGGGAGTTAGTGGATGAACATTTATTAACTGAAATACATGAGCAAAGAAATGTGATCTTCAAAACCACCAAAAGATACTACATCCCCAGAACGATGACTGTAATAAAAAAGACAGATCATCACAAGTGTTGGTGAAGCAGTTGAGAAATTGCCATCTTCATAAAGAACTAGCAGGTGGTGATCAGCAATTCCATTCTGTGAGATACACGCAAAAGAATGGAAAACACATGTCAACATAAAAACATCCACACTAAAGTTCATAGCAGTGAGAAGAGGCAAAAATAAATACTTCTCCATCAAAGGATGAACGGATGACTAAATGGTGGTCTAACCATGTAATAAAATATCACTTAGCCATGGAAAAGAATAAAGTTCTAATACATGCTAAGCAGAGATGAACTTTGAAAATACTGTAAATGAAAGAAAGCAGTAACAAAAGACCATTTATCTTACAATTCCATGCATATGAATTGTTTAGAAGAAGTAAAGTTTTAGATGTAGAAAGTAGATTCATAGCTGTGCTATGAAGTAGGGAGAGAATACAATGAGACTGGCAATTGTCATGGAGTTCCTTTTTGAAATGATAAAAAATGCTGCGAAATTATTTATTGATGTTTCCTCAAATCTGTAAATATGCTAAAATGCATTTAATGATGCAGCTATGTGGGTGAAATGAACAGTATTTGAATTATATAGCAAAAATCCTGAATTGAAGTTAAAAACAAAAGCAAAAATTAATTAGAAAGAAGATATTTGCAACTTGAGAGGGTATGGGTTAGAGTAACTTGGGTATTGTTATGGAAACTGAATGCAACCAATTGGATAATATTACAGATGTTTAAAGCCCATGAATTCATAATTATGATTTAATATGGTTATTGATTGACTTTTGAGAATATTAGGCAGTCAAGTGTTTTTTCTAAAATTAGGTTAAGAGAAAAATCAACTCTATTAAACTGTTTTTTCTACTCAAACAAAATCTTAGAATAACTCAATCATCGATAAAGAAATATCCCTCTTTGTAGGAGAATCAATAAACCAAGGAAAAAGTAAATAGAATTATAACATTATCATTTTATATATTTTAGCAAAATAATGGCTATAGGTCATGGTCATCCATAGCTACTAATATATTCAGAAGAGATAACTAGTCAGGTGATATTGATTAGGTGCCCAAGTGATAGTATGCAGTAGCAACTATATGGTTTTATTTACAAAAGGAATTGTACCTCTGAACAGAAGGATATATTGAGTGGAATCATGGAAAGGCCAATAGCAAAGCACAGAGTATTTGGATTTTATTCGATAAATAGAAGTGTCTTCAGGAAATTAATGACCAGGAAGAAAAAAAAATTCTTAAAGAGAACTTAGGCCTTTCAATTTTGATAAAAACAAAAAACAAAAAACAAATTGTAGCTATACATAATTGATTTTTAGAAAAAAATTCAACACATGATTATTTCACGATGAAGGAATTACCGATAATGCTCTGTGTGATAATGACATGATGGTTATATTTTTCATGAGACCTGATTTTCTAGAGATGCACATGAAAGTATTTGAGGATAAAATTATCTGATATCTGGGATTTGCTTTAAAAACTAAGTGTGTTGTGAGGTGAATTCAGTTGAAGTATAGAACATACAAGAAGGATCATGATTTGATAATTGTTGGAGGTGTCTGGTGCCACAGAGCAGTTCATTATACCATTCTCTCTCTTTTGAATACAGTGGAAAATTTTCCTGATAGAAGCTGAAATTACATGCATTTAAAATGTTCTTCATTATGCAAGGCTGCCTACAAGCAAAAGAGATGCATTCAACGCATTAGAAAATTTGCCGATTTGGAGAACAAGTGAAATGTTATAGTGACGTCTATGAATCAAAGGAAGTAGAACAAAATCAGAAAAGGATGGGGAGGGACTAATGAGAACTGTCAAGTGAACTCACTTTCTCCCAAGGTTCTAAAGGAGTGTACACGCGTGTAGAGTTGTCTTTATAATTGCGGCAGTCTTACCTGCATTCACATGGGCTTTGTTCACTTGGAAAGAAAACTAAGGAGGGAGGATGCCCAGGAATGACACATCACCCATGGGTCACATGTACTCACCTGTGCTCAGAAAATTAAAAAAGGAACAAAGCAACTTAGAATTTGAAACAACTAATCTAACCAGTGCCATGTTAAGTAAACCCAGTTCAAAGAATAATAGTTAAATACTGAATGATTTCAGTCATGTGTAGAATATAAGGGAATAAAGCAAAGGAACAATTAAAAGAAAACTAACCACACCCTATGATTCTAAAGGTAGAACAGGGAGGGTCAGGGTGGGGAGGGGAATAAAGGGAGTAATCATGGAACAAGGTAAAGCTTATTGGTGAGTTGGTGGTGGGTGTGGTAACATACAAGTAAAGAAGCATGAACTTGGACCCTTAAAACAGCTTTACTGTTGGAAATTGACAGTACCTCAATAACAAATACATGCAAAAATAGTTTATCAATATTTTAGGCCAGTATGTAGTTTTATACATCATCAAAAAAAGTCACTTAGGCTCTGTGGATTTTTCTAAAGTAATAAAAACTGTCAAGTATGAGGTACTGCATTTCCCAAGATAATTCATTATGCAAAAGTCACATTAGGCAGGAGGATAGACTAGTTTGCTAACAGTCTGCAGTTTTACTTTTTGTTGTGGTCACTAAATGTTGCTTTCTAGACCTCAGTTTATAACTATGGGTGTATTTTACAATTATGCAAAATATATTTTCCCTCTCTCTTTTTTAAATTTTATATAAATATAAATATTTATGATCATTGTCTACCCCAATGTTCTCCCAACACCTCATCACCTGTGAACCATCTTAATATCTTGTCTCATTTACCCAAATGACACTCATTCTAATGGATACCTGTACTCAGATGTTTATTGCAGCACTAGCCAGAATATGGAAATAACCCAAATTCCCCAAAGCATATTAATGTGTCAGAAAGTTGTGGTCTATGTACACAATGGAATATTATTCATGCAAAATATCTTGACCAAATAGTATTCAGAGCTCATTTTAACTCTGGTCAAGAGCCTAGTAGGTGAGTTAGTGAGCCCTTAGCGATATTCCACAGGCATTTTGCTGAAATCCTTTTAGAATTTCTTTGCATTAACAGTTATACACCTGAGCAGCATCACTGATTGTAAACCATCTTCTGGATAAGGGAGTACTGTTTATGACGACATTCTCTGTGATATGCTTGACTAAAATCGCAAGAAAAAAAGTCACTGAACCTCATTTAAAAGGAAATATCTCAGCTTGCTTTGCACTGTATGGTGTGGCACAGGAGAATATCCTTTCCTACCTCCCTCCCCTCCCTTCTCCCTTCCCTTTCTCCCCCCCTTCTTTCTTGTTACCCTACTATAAAGCTGATGAAAGGCTGAGAATGTGGGTGGCAAATACACTAGCTGTGGAGGAAAGATACATCCAATTAGATCAAGATAAAATAATTTTAGTGGTTTATGTAAACACAAGCTCGAAATTCAGCTCAGTTTAGCCCAGCAAGATTTCACAATGCAGAAAATGCCATCAAGAATTCACGCCTTGCTTCATCTTTCTACCATTCATTCCTGGCTATTTGCTCTAGTAGCTCATAGATCCCCTTCTGGGAGAAGGAAAAATAGAAAAACAGTGCCTCCTTCTCCAGACTTGCACAGTCTTTTCTGCTCCAAATCCTAGAGGGCTCCCACCATCCCTACCTGTGAGTTCAGCCAACCAGGTCTAAGGCAGTGCTTTGCTATGGGTTAGCTTTAAACTGTTTTATATGTGACAAGAAAGACAAGCCAACTCAAAGATGACCTTTTCTACCTTGATCTCCCAGGAAGTTCCCCCTCTTAGGGGTGTGGACAGGCAGTAGGAGGGATAGGTGAATGATCTTTATGAGACTGAGAAAGAGGAGATTAGGGAGAGACACCACTGCTAATACACAAGGGGAATAGGTCTCTTTCTAGAATAACTACCAGGCTCCTTCCTGGGGTAAGACTGAATCTTGATGAGGTCATGAAGAAGGGTGGTGAGGTTTTAAGTCACAAAGGAAATTTTTACATCTAGAACTAAAGATCCCTGAAGACAGGGACTTTGAGTTTTTGCCCATTATTTTGTACAGAATATGCGTGTAAATTAATGATGAGTAAAGATAGCAAAAATTAACAATAACACAACCTAAAGTAAAACAAATAGCTGCAAACTCATTGGAACTTCCAGAAAAGGGTTATCCAAAGCAAGTATCTAGACTGCTTTACTTGAGTTGGTGATGAGACTCACTATTTTTGTCCAAAAACATATAATTAACAAAGAAGCCTTGTGAAAGCAAATCAGTGGTTATTTTCCATTTCTTTATCCTCTTCTGTTCTTTCTGCCTGCTTTCCTTCCTTCCCTTCTCTCTCCCTCTCTTCCTTCTTTCTTCTCTTTTATTTGTGGACATCATCTTAATGTAAGTGTAAGGAATTAAGTTAAGATTTAGTAATCTTTAACAGTCATAGTCATGCTCTTCCATTCCTATACTATGTCCATATTTATATTATAATCACACTATTCAACTGAAAAAAATCCAGTGAAAAGACATACTTTTGTAAATGATATTGCCATTTCCTCTTTATCGATGTATCACAGCTCACAGGTAGGAATTAGTAAAATACTGATTTGTATTTGTTCTGTTGTAATTGTTCTGGAAACAATTTTTTCTGCTGCCAATTCCAAAGACCAGTGAACATTTCAAATGAATGTTTTTAAATACAAATTTAAAGGATTGGGGGAAAATGAATATTTTTGAACTGTGCAAATTACATATAATTCAAATTTCGCTGTCCGTGAATCAAGATGCTCTCGCTGATGTGAATGTTGTCTGTGGGTGCTAGAAGCTGAGAGGAATACCTACAGTAAGGAGTGTGTAGACCTCACAGACAAATGTGTTAGCTACTTGGCTATTTAAGAAAAGTTGCTTTCTCTGTAATTACATGCAACCCCCCAAAAGAAAGCATGGTAAAAGGGAAAAAATACATAGCTCAACCAGGCCTGGAGACCTGAGAGGAAATATGATAGGGAAAGTCTTACGGAAAGACAAGTGGTTTCAGGGTGTGTGTGTGTGTGTGTGTGTGTGAAGAGGGGTGTTCCTATTTGTCACCATGAAGATCTTTGGTCCCCTGACTATGAAATTCACAACTATTGGGCATGGGATTGAAAGAAGAGGAACCACCAGAGGAATGAAGAGTCAGAGAAGACTGAGCTGAAAGCAAGCTGCAGTTAACAGCAATTATTATGCTCCTTAGAAACATATATGCCTTGGGCAAGTATGGACACAACATAATAAACAAGAAAAAAACAGCAGGATCCTGTGGGATGTAGCACCTGGGGGCAGGGACTAGGGGGGCAGGGACTACCATTATCTTGCAGGGGATCGCATTATCTTGTGGAACTGTCTCTTCGTAAGGTCAACATGGGAGGACAGAAAACACCACTGATTAGGAGGAGCTGGTAAGCTTGTCTTTAGTGTTCTGAAGCCAGAAGATGAGTAAGGTGTGCCCTTGTCGTAACCTAGACCTTGCCCAGATATTGTGGCTCCTCACAAGCAACATTTGCCAACACTGACAATCTGAACTGCCTCAAAGGAATTACTGATTATGTCCACAATGGCCGAGCCATGGTGTGCTCTACACATGGCTGCTGCTTTGTGTTCAGCAGCGAGTTCATGAAAAAGAGTGAGTAACAGAGCAATCACATGCATGTTTCCTGTGCTGTGTGGAATTTTGTGAGGAAGAACCTTGAGGTTGCTAAAAAGTGATAGATATATGTCTATTGATGTAGATATGTGTATGTATGTATGCAGATATGTGTATGCACATGCACGTGTGTATGTAATAAGTATATATACATATGTGTATGTATTGATGTAGATATGTGTATGTATATGCATGTGAATATGTAGATCCATATGTGTATGTGCATATGTATATATATCCAGGCATTCCAAACAAGTAACATGTAATTAATGAAAAAGAAAAGACCCACAACTCAACAGGCTTCAAGCCTGGATGAAGTTGAGAATGGGAACCAGCATATGGGAAGAACAGGAGATGCACTTCAAAGAGAATCGACAACTGTGACAACAGTACAATATTAAAATAAGCAGTTGATGCAGCTCTCCTGCCCACCAGTGATGGTGCAGGTGTCTTCCTTTCTTTTCCTCCTTTTCCTAAAAAGCCTGTCCTTTTAAATGTAAAAAATAAAATTAAATAAGTGGTTGACATTGAGCTAGTAAGGGGAGACTGGAGACTTTTATTCATATGACCTAACGAGCCTCATCAATTAGTAAGCCGTGTATCCATGATATGCTTTCTAAGTGTTTGGTTCACTGTAAGTGATTTATTTTTTGCCTGTGAATGAAAATCCGTCTGCTAGTATGTGAATGAGGGGCATCCAGGAACCCCACACTGTTAAGAAGTGCATGCTTTGAAAGGGATTTGGTCATCCACATATACAGAAGCAAAGAACCAGACTCTAAGTTTGCAAGTAGTTTGTTAGAGTTAGTGTGCATAGAGAGAAGGAAGAATATCCCAAATAATAGTTTCCCAATAAAATCCCCTATATGACCCATCCATCCCTTCATGGGTTAAGACCCAACCAAAGGGGGTTGACCTGAGCAGGGTTGTTGAAACCCAGAAGCTTTCCAGAAGTCTAAGTCACCTTCTGGCAAGGAACCACAAAAAAGTGGTTAAGTAGATCCAGGTCCCAAAGAGTTGGGATTGAAGGAGATTCAGAATCAAACTCTGCCCAATCGTCCCTCTCTGTTAAGGACTAGGAACAGCTTTTCCCAATACTTCAAGCCCACATGTCTCTTCCAAGAGACTTTACATGTCTTCCTCCATGTGTCTCCTCCAAATCTCTGGGCATAAGCTGAGCCCCAAAAGACTAGAGTCCATGTATGTTCAATTATCTATCAAGCATGGCTGTGTCATGCCAGCTCTAGTTCCCAGGGGACCCCTGTTCAGGCATGCTGGTGACTGTGCTCACAGGCCGTAAGGTAAACCAGTTAGTCAGGCATTTCCCTCCATTAGCCTATATATATGACAAGCACCTGTGGTCTTGTGCCCTCCCTGTAACTTTGTATTCACCTGGGTCCATGGGTGTTCATTTGTGTGAGTGGGTTCTGGGCCTGGGAAGAAAGGCTAAAGAGTGACATCATTCTAGGAAGGCAACATGAGCTTGAAAGAGAGCAGGAGTGAGATGAGAGAGGAGGGGATGAGAGAACACAAAAGAGAGAGAGGTCAGGAAAAGAGCATGAAGATGCCTAGGGCCTGGGGAACTCACCTACCTCCCCTTACCACCACCACCACCCCTGCCCCACCCTGGTTCTGCCCTGCTCTGCCCTGCCCTGCCTGGTGTGTCTGCATAACTGCTAGAGTCAATGCACAGAACCTGTCTGCCGATGGCAGGACAATGGGCGCCACAAACAGAATGATACTTGCCCAGCAGAGGCACTTGAGATCTTTCCAGCATGAAGATGGGGTAGATTTTGTGCAAGTGTCAGGGAGTGGACTTCATTCAGGATGTCAGTCATGGGTTCAGAGTTCCTTGAACTCCCTTTGTTCTTTCATGGATTCAAGAAGTCAACATCAGGTGAGAGAGGAAATTAGTTGTTTGCCTCCTGTTGACTATGTCACTGCTGAAATGAAATAAAATAGTGTAGGTGAATACTTATGAGATATTGTAGGTGCAGGCCTATAAATGTAATAGGTGCAGGGCTTATGAGAGAATGCATTTAGCTCTTTGAAAATACAGAAAGAATAATAAAGTACAATAAACTCCAAGAGTCTGCTACTATCATCATCATCATCATCATCATCATCATCATCATCATCATCATCATCATCATCATCATCATCATCATCATCATCATCATCATCATCATCATCTTTACTGCACCGTGACCTTCTGTTGAGACTGTGGGAGCCCTTCTGTGTGAGCTCTGAACTTTTCTTGAGTTATGATTAATCTACATTTGGCAACTCAGAACTTCCTGCCCGAAACATATTAACCTCACTAATGTGATTGACCTAAAACAACGTTCACAGTGGAGGCAATGATGTTCCTTGAAACAAACAGTTGGTATGCAGACATGAAGGATGGGCAACTCTTCCATGAGCCTGGGGGCATCCGGGAAAGCAAAAACACATTCTCATGATTTCCTTTTGGAAGCAATTTGTTCTCTCAGTGGTGGGTGGAGGAAGGAGTCACATACCACCTTGTTCCAATTAACCTGTAATCACAGCATCTAGACCTGAGGACATTTTCAACGCCCAAGTCCTAATTTACTCCAAAGGGTCAATGGCGAAGATAATAACTTGTGTCTTTTTTGGAAAGGAGAGAATTGTGGAAAAACCATGCATATGTAGCAGGAAGAGATAAACACACTAGCAGTGGAGACAAATTCTATGGGAGTTAGTCATGATTTGTTCATTGAGGTAAGTAGGTGGAGAAGGAAGGTTCTATTCATGAAATGAACTTCATGGTGACAGCAACTGGAAGAAGTGCAGCTCAGAGAAGGAATATGTTCTACCTGACTTGAAAAGAAAAGCTCACCTGTCATTTCAGTCTCTTGTTCTTCCTGTTTCACCTGTTCAAATTCAACATAGAAATTGCATCTTACATGAAGTCCCTTATCCTCCTTTTTGATATTATCATCTTGAAAGTTTTTCTCTCTCTACTTTTGGAAACACATCAAAGAGTTCAAATGTTGGTGTCCACATTCAAACAATCTAGAAAACTCTAGCAAAGTAACGTGTCTTCCATTAACCCATACCTTTTGCTGTATCCTTTCTTTCCCAGGTTCCAAGGTGACTTCTTTTATTATTTTCTTTCTGATGAGATGACTTCCTTTAGCTAGTCTTTATGAGTACCTCAGCAGGTAGCAAATTCTCTTAACCATCCTTCCATGGAAGTAGGCATGATTTGCCTTCATTCCTGGAGGGTAGTGTTGATCCAAGTGGCCAGTTGTTTTCATCTAGCAACTGGAAATTCTTGTGCCACTTCCTCCAAGTCCCAATGTTTCTTCCTAGACAGACCTGGAGTTGTTTCCACCCATGTTTAAAGAGTCATTTTCCCCTTCACTGTTAAGATTTTTTTCTTTGCTTTCAGTTTTCAAAAGTTTCACCAGAACATTGTGATATGGATTTCTCTGGCTTTACCCTGCGTGGCATCAACTCAGCTATTTACAATCGTAGGCATATGACTTTTGTCCAATTTGAAAACATTTTGACATACTTCTTCATTTATTCATTCTCCCTTAGTTTGTCTTATGTCTGAACTGCTCCTGAAAAGTTCTCAGTGTTGCACACATATTTGTTGAGTAACTTTTTGTTTAGTTTGGTTCGGTTTGCTTCATGTTTATATCAGATCAGGTATATTTTCTATGAACTCTGGAGTGGTTACATAGACTTTCAAGCAAAGACTAGGTTTGGTGGAAGGCAGAGAGTCAGAGATGGGACTATAGAGAATTATATAAAATTCTTTTCTATATAGGGTGGAGGGGGGTCATTGTGATGACACCTACTATGTCGTAGTGTAAGCGCACAGCGTTTCTTCCTACCCAAAGGTTCTACTCATAAACATTACACATAGAAGACACACTGTAAGTGCTGCTTTAATTGAACATCTACCAAATATATGCTTTGATTGCCTGAAAAAGGAGAAGGCGTGGTTGCTGACATTTTAAAGTTGCAGTTGTTTACACTTGAAATATTTTATAAAGATGTAAATAATGCCTACTGTAAATAATAATACCTTATAAAAGAAGGCAGTTTATAATGACTTATAAAATAAATTAGTGTCCATCATTTGAAGTTTCTCTCCCACTTCATCTCCCATCACACCAACAGGTAATGGTCTTGAACCTTAGATCTGGCTTTGCTTTGCTTCTAGAATTCAGCTACTGGTAATTAGGCTTCCTCAACAATATACAAGAGAGTTTTTCAGTTTTTGAAACATGCATCATCCTTATTGATAGTCTTCCATACCTCCTTTCCCCATATTGGCACTAAAACAGGTTTACTTTTGACACAGGTAATGCTGACACATTTTTTTTTTTAATGTTGATATCATATTCCACGGTAAAACTGCTCCTAACTTACGTGCCCATTCTTCCCTGAAAGCAGGAGTTGCTGTGGGCATTTTTGTACACGTCGCTTATATCAAGGGTAGCAACCCAGAGGCCACGTGCTGAGTTTTGGACATTCACATTTTTGCTTTCCTCATTCTCACTGAGTTGATCTCCAAGTAGCTGTGCCATTTTATAGGCCGATCAGCAGTGTCCAGGAAACCCCCTTGTCAGGAAGCATAGTCGTGGTGGAGCCACATGGTGAGGACCTGACAAGGACTGAGGTGGCCAGGTTCTAGGACTAGCAGCTAGTAAGAACAGGGGGCTCACCATTTGACCCAGCAATTGCTCTCTTGGGAATCTACCCAAAAGATACCTCAATGTGGGTACAAAGGGACACCTGTGCCCGAATGTTTACCGCAGCACTATTTATAATTGCAAGGACATGGAAGCAACCCAAGTGTCCCAAAACAGACGACTGATTGAAAAAAATGTGGTATTTATG
>PVHY01014079.1:25552-39554 GCA_004024945.1 Uropsilus gracilis
AAAAAAAAAAAAAAAAAGAACAGGGGACTCCAAGGCCCAGGACCTGGGGAATTCCTGGTCACATCCGTGCCCAATGGAATTCAGGGTTTCTAAATGTTTTGCCCATAAAGCAGTGTCTCATTTCAATTTTACTTTGCATTTTTCTAATGGCATGCGTTTCAGTCATCTTTTATTTATTCATCATTATTTAAGTTTTCTTTCCCTATGACTTGTATATTCATATAGAGAGAAAGAGCGAGACAGAGAGGGAGACAGATTTATGCATTTTTCTTCGAATTTGGCGTATGCTTCTTTGGTTTAGAAATTCTGTTCTGCATTCTTATTCTTTAAGCCTTTGCTATCCCATGGAGATAGGTTCTTCCAATGTACATTCTGTCTTCAGACTTATGCCATCTGATGAGGAAATTGTGTTTAGTGTAGTTGAACAATAACATTTTATGATTTATGTTTTATCACAGCTGACTTTAAAATCCTTGTTCACAAATCATAAATATAGTTTCGTATACTCCTTCTAAAATACAGTTTTATTTTCATAGGTCAATCTTTGGTTCCCCTGTGTGTGTCTGTCCAGTCTAAATTGTTAATGATAATTAACAGGTCAAGAGCCATTTGGTGCATTTTCAGTCCAGTCCCAGATGTTGACCTTCAAAATGTAGTGTCTGTGGGCTCCTCTCCTCCTCAGCTGAAGCCTGTGCTGTTTGCTCTTGATTTTCATAACTGGATTTGTGTTCCCATCCCTATCTTGGTCTTCTGGATTTTCTTGGCGATTGGGGATTTGTCCTTCCATATAAATCCTTAAAGCAGTTTGCCAAGTGACAGCAAAAATCCCATTGGGATTTGCATTGAAATGGCATCAAATTTTTGCTTCATTTAGACACATTGGCCATCTTTTTTCTCAGTTGATGCATCTTCCTACCCCTCTATCTCTCCATTTTTACCTAATTTACCAAGTCTTATACCTTTTCTTAGGTCTTTATAATTTTAAATAACTATAAATAAAGATATTTATATTTTTAGAATTCCAACTTTTTCACTTGAAATAGTTTATAAAGATGTACATAATATCTAATGTAAATAAAACCTAATAAAATAAGTTTTTATAACATAAGGTAGCTTTTGATGACTTTTAATATAAATTAGTTTATAATGATGTATAAATAAATACATGTTTATTTCTATTTCTGTTACATATCTAAACTTTCGGTTGTTGCTGGTATGTAAGACTTTTAATGGGAACTGTATAGGCAGAAAACCTATTGAACTCACAAAAATTTATATGTTCAAAATGCATCTAGGGTCCTTGTTTTTCCTTGGCATTGCCTGTTCTCTTTAGGGCAAATAAATGGTGCAAAGAATTGACTTTGGAAAAGCAATGGGGCAGAGATGGAAGGCGCAGGGCCCTTCATTCTTCTGATGGATGGATTGATTGAAATAGCGTTGCTGGGTTACAGTGTATTTCTAGTATCACTGTTCACTGCATGCGAATTACCTCTACATTATTGTCCATTATCTGTAAATACATGCATATAGAGACCACTAAGGGTCAAAATCTAGTACCATTTTGTTTTCCCCCTTTTCCCAATTTCTCACCCCCTTCCACCATCCCTCCTGGTTCATTCTCAAATAAAATAGCATCATCTATTTGAATTTTAATTGTTAATTTAAATCTCCTGTGGACCTCAAAGACATTAGTGACTATGTAGCACTTGCTGTGAGCAGGCAATACCCTCATAAATGCTAAGTGCTTGGCAAGCAGTGGGCACCTCAGCAACGATAACGACCATCTCTGTCATTGTGATGTGGTACCTTTGAATCGGTACCAGATATCTCAGTCAAACTGGGGGTGCAAATATTTGGGCAATGTCTTCAGCTGGGGGGAAATGACATGTTCGCTTCATCGACATGAGGTCTCAACCTCAGCCAGGTCGTCAGCTAAACATTTCTGTGTAGTGACCAGGGGGTTGGCCTTCCTGTAACAATGCAGTCAGTGGCCTCTCTGGCCTCCATCACAAGAGGCCAGAAGCACTCCCCTGATGTCGTCACGACAATCACATAGAGGTCCCAGCTGCCCAGTCCCTGAGGATGTTGGGGGTGAGCGTGCTGAGTCCGGGGTGAGACAGACTTCCTAGTCGCCACCAGGGGTCCATGGAAATGTCCAGTCTCTCTTTGAGTGTCTCGACAGCCCCCCAGTTACTCATAATAAACTTCCCACCATGCAATGATCTTCTCCACACAGTGCTTCTCTGCTTGTCCTGGTCTGACCTCAGGGGTCACCAGGCATTGGTGTCCACAGGCAGGGAGCCGGGATGGAAAGGCTCCCTGGAATGCAGGTTCTGGGGTCCCTTCCAGTGTTTATGCGAGGGGACACCCACCTTCTGTTCCAGACATTGCTGGTGACTGGTCTGCTTGCCGCTGTCACCCCCACCCGTCCAGCCCCTCCAGCGCCTCCACCTGCATAAGGCCAGGCTGCGTTAATGGACCAGCCTTCTGGAGTGACCCCGACCCTTCAAGTGATGGAGCAGAGATTACACCACAAAAAGCTGGACTAACAAACCAGATGGCACTCTGAGAGGACTAATGAGGAGTCCAAGGGAAGGGTCTCAGGATCCTGGACGTTGCAATTAAAAGTAATGAACGTTGGATGAAAGCAGCTTCTCAAAGAAGCCGTCCAGGGCCAGCCAGACACTCTAGCTGGGGTTTGTCAGCCACTTTTGGACTGCAGGGCTTCCATGATCACCTCTTCCTGTGCCCCCTTCACTTCTCCTGCTGCATTTTCTTTCTTTATTTTTTAAATTTTTTTTGTGGGAAGAAAACATGTTACAGATAGGTATACATATTGTAACACCACAATTACAAAATTTTAAACCTTGCAAAATATCATTATTTACTCATGTGTGATTTAAAACTTTCAAATACCACAAGGAATGATAAACATCAAATCCAGTGCACTGATTATTATTTCTGGGAATGTATAATGGGGAATAGGATAGAAGAGATGTCCACAGAGAATGTCAACAATCTCTGTAATGGCTGATATTTTTAATTTAATTTTTTAAATTTTGCATATATATATTATATTATTGTGTACCCCGGGGTTTTCCCATTTCCCTCACACCTCTGCCCTAGCTTTTCAATGTGTATATCTTTTGTACATTCTTGTATATTTTACCTCATCCACGTTCTTCTCTATTTTCCCTCGCTCCTTACCTCCAAGCTGCCTGATTCTCTGAAGAAGGATCACGGGAGCTTTCTTAGCATCCTGCATCCCTGGCCAACGTTCCTTTGATGATGTTCTTAAATAGATCCGCTCTAAACAGATCCGCATTTGCTGGAAAGCTCTGGCAAGTTGGGACATGCTGGCTGTGTGTCTGAACCGAGTGGGGATGTTTCTTGCTCCTTACCATTAAGTGTGAAATTAGCTGCGATGTTTGTGGGTTGTCTTTATCCAGTTGAGGTCGTTCCTTTTTTCTTCCTTCGCTGAGACTATAATTTATTATTTTTTCTGCTGTGTCTATATACCGAGGAGTGGATCTGCTGTGCCATGGTGTGTGTATATTCTCAGCCTTAATAGCTAATTCCAGAATAATATTACTAAAGTAGTTTTACCAGTGAGCCCTGCTACATTCATGCGAGCTGCAGTGTTGCGACTGATAAGGAATATATGTGGAAATGCAAATGACCAAGATGTGTTTCTCATATCATTTGATATTTCCCCTCTGTTCCTGGTTTAGAGCTCCAGACCCCTCAGAACCCTTAAGCATTGGGTATAATAAAAGTGTGTTTGATGAGCTGACTTTTGGAACTCCCTAAGGGTGTGTAGAGGGTTGGAGCTTCCAGTAGCAGCTGTAGAACTCCAGGGAGGGAAGAAGGGACACAGTTGATTTCAGTGACCAATTTAATCAGTCATGCTTGTGTATGAAATCTCCATAGAAACCCAACGAAGGGGATCAGGGAACTTCTAGGATGCTGCATACTGGAGATTTGAGGAAAATGGCATCCTTGGAGAGTGCATGGAAGGGCAAGCACTTGAATCTTTTCCTCAAACCTTGCTCAACGAATCTCTTCCCACTGGTGGCTTCTGAGGTTGATTATTTTAAATAATTGGTGACTGGATGGGTAAATGGGTTCCCTGCATTCTGTAAGCTTCTCCAGCAAAACTGTGAAACCCAAGGAGGGTGTCGGGGAAGCTCTGCTTTCCTGCTGGTCTGACAGAATCATTAGCAAGAGCTGGAGCCTGTGGCAGAGGGTGGTCTTGGGAGATGGGGTCCTTAACAGTGGGATCCAGTGCTCTTCCTGGTTGAATGGTGCCAGGAGTTAGTTGAATTCTCAGAGACCGAAGTTTTTGAGTCTGGAAATTAATTTTCCGCACAGAGAAGCCTACTTGCTTGCACGCAGACACAGAAACTGGTCTCAAGATACCAATTCACGAGCACTTGGTACATTCAGTTTTTTTTTTTTTTAATTTCAGGGATCCTGTCACACATTAATTGCCATTCCCTTCAGGGCTGCAGTGCTGAGTATCTTCATATATGCATCAAATTTTGAAATCCCTCTTTTGTGATGTGCCTATTCAAATCTCTTGCTTGGCATCTCATTTTTATTATTGATTTGTTGTCATACCTTTATATATGCCAGATACATGTTCTTTATAAAGGCAAACATTAACAATTTCTTTTCCTACTTCAAGGCATGCCATTTTCTCTCCAAAAAATGTTTTTGATGAACAATCATTTCCTTTATAATCTATACTATTCAGCCTGATTTTAAACACCATTGTCTACCAGAATATCACAAAACTGCTCTCTGACATTTTATTTGCAACATTATTTTCAATAGAAAATTATGAAAAGATATTAAAAGTCTAATCATAAAGACTTGACTTTAAAGAATAGTATGGTATATAATAATCCTTAGCCATTTAGAAGCCCTTAAAATATTGTGTTGTGAGAAGAATTTACATAAATGAGAAGGTTATGAAGACTGCGGTAAAATAGGATAAAATCTATGTTAATGTATGCAGATTGAAGACCCAAAGGATACACACCATTTGTTAAGTAATCATTTTGTGTAAGCATATTTTAGATTACTAATATTTTTTATTGTTGATTTCTATTTTGCAGTATTTATACAAGCATATGTTCCTGTTGAAACATAGAGAAAGTTTGTGAAAATGAAGGGGCAGTAGCACTGAATTTGAAAATAAGTGTTTTATCTCATTTCTTAGATTGTTAACAATAAAACAGAATGTCAGCATCAGCTTATTATTTAACCAGTACTCTGCCCATGTTTATAGCTGTTTACAGGTATGGGTCAGGGAGCAGGGGTTGGAAACAAGGTCACATTTTACTTCTCAAAGCCAAACTTTAATAATGTTTACAGTTTCTAATCAGCAATAATTATCTGCCGCCGGCTGATGCCCAAAATTTTCCCACTGGCTCCAATCCAACTTGCAATTGCATATTTAACTAGCATATCAATTTATTCCCATTAGTGAGCCTGTGATACAGTAAATAATTCAAAAGTTTTCTGTCAACACACACAGCCATACGAATGCTTTGCCTTGTAAGCTAGAAACGAGAAACCCACTGAACACTGGATTAATCTCCTTTGGAAAATGGTGGTGAAGGGTGTCACTGACTAAATAATCCTCACTCTGGTGAAAGATGGGTGATTATTCCTCTCACCTACAAAATACAAATTTGACGAAGAATCTCATTTCTAAGATCTCACCTCAATTTTAACTTGATGTTATTTCTCAAAAGATTGCTTTGTTTGCTTTCGATGAGATTCTGCTTTTCACTCCCTCCGTCTTCAGTTGCTTTTAGAAGTCAACTCAGAAATCACGAGGGGAGTCATCCCGAACCTTCCTCAAGCAGACTGACTCAAGCAATGTTTGCAGCAATTAACAGAGCTGATTTGTTAATATTCATGCATTCACCCAAAAAAGTTCTCTCCCTGACAGAAGCATCTTCAGTGTAGGAGTGTGATGGTCAATTGCATGCATCAACTTGCCTGTTCTTGCTCTAAGGAGTGCTCAAGGAGCACAAGGAAATGCTATTCCTGCTTTGTCTGAGTGGGTGCTGCTGGCAGATATTAACATTCAATCTGGTGGACAGTGAAGAGACTGCACCCCCATGCAGGCAGCATCTTCCAATCTGCTGGACCTGAGTGTTCAGAAAGGTGAAGGAAGAGCAGATTTATTTTTCCTGGGTAGAAATGGCCACTATCTCCCATCCAAAGACATGGAGACTCCTGGTTCTGGAACCCTCAGATACCAGAATTGGCTTTCCTGGGTCTCAGGGATGTGAACCTGGGCTGAATGACCAAAGAGCCTTTGTTGGTCCATCAGCTGAGGAAAGAATCATTGTTCTTGTCCTTGTTTGCATCAAAGGTCATGACCATTCTCCATTTGTCCTGGGCCTCTCTGTCTCTTCCAACATTATAGTCAGGAGGATCCATTCTCTCTCTCTTCCTCTCTCACTCTCTTTTTCTGTGTGTGCGTGTGTGTGTATGTGTGTGTGTGTAAGAAAATATCAATTAGGCTCATTCAGATAATACAGGGCATCTTCATCTCAAAATCTTCAGTCAGATCTTTAAAGCCTCTTTGACATACCAGGTAACAAGACCTTCATGCACAGGCTTCAAGGATGAGGATGTGGAGATTTTGTGGGGTCCAGCCCCTTCTGACCACAGCACTATTCCTGCCGTCCTCCAGCATTGTGTCTTGATGATGGATTTTCTAAACACCTAGAGTCTCACTGCTCAGCATTCTGTTGAAGTCCCCACGGCTTTTAAAACTTAAATTAGTTGCCACGATTTGACTCAGAAGTTTTAAATGGAAATCTACATCTGTAGCTTCTCTTAAAGTTGTGAAACAATGATTTGCTGATAAAACTATAAATCACAGAGGCAAATGGCCATCCATTGTGCTATCACCACACTCCCACTGATCAGTGTTATGGCCTCACTATGGGGTCACGTGTCTGTGA
The DNA here is from genome assembly GCA_004024945.1 of Uropsilus gracilis. NCBI lineage: Eukaryota > Metazoa > Chordata > Mammalia > Eulipotyphla > Talpidae > Uropsilus > Uropsilus gracilis. The sequence continues at coordinate 32,542 of PVHY01014079.1, forward strand.
TGGTTCATTACCTTTTTTCTGGTCATGAGGACACTGACCTTGCAATCCTGGTCTTTTCATGCTGCTCCTTCTTGCTCTTATTCACCTAGTAGAGTTGCCAAGGCAAAGTTGGCATACATGTTCTTCTTCTAAAGCCACAAGGAGACTTCGTTGAGTTTGCAGAGCAGGGTATCTAATTGGCAGACTGTCGATGACTTGGAAAAGGCTAATTTAACAAGTTCCATCTCATTCCATCAGACACTGAGCGAGAAGATTTCCAAATGCCTTTCAAACTAAATTAGTTATGCCCCAGCAGTCACCACAAGCAATTTTTTTTTTTTGGCCTGCCTTCTTATTTGCCTACCCATGCCAAGAGAAATCTTATATATTTTTAGCAAATCTGGATTTGCAAGTTGAAGCTCTATCCCTGAACATGCGTGCCTACTTACTAGCTCAAACACAGGTTGGCTAGTTCCCTGGTCAGTGCTCAAAATGCTGACCTACCGGGCTTTCCTCTAGAATAAGGGGCATCTGGCTTCATTGAGAGGTTTGGTTTTGTGTTTTTGTTCTATTTTCTTTTTTCTCTAAGCTCATCCCTGAAACCAAAAACAAGTCACATCTTATTGTTGACTACTGACCCTTGACCATCCCAAGCCAAGGTGTGACCGTAGCAAGAATGACCTTTGGAGCAGGGGTCTTGTGTCTGGAATGAACTCAGTCTTGATTTGCTTATTGGTTGTGTAAATCCTCAATCTCACTCCATGGCTCATAATCAATTCTCAATAATTGCTCATCAATGTTCACCTCAAACTTGGCCAGAAGCTAATTTTGATTTTTGTCCTGTAAACACTTCTTCTCCCTTATTCTAAAAACTTGGCCCACACTCCTCCCCCCACCTACCCCTAGCCCTGGGGGTGGACATGTGAGGCAAATTAGGCCGGTAGCAGTGGCTCATGCTGACTACCCTGGGCAGAAATCAGGAATGGGCACATGAACTGAGCTCAACCAATCAGAGCCCTCAATATTTGACCTGGTTTGGAGGTGAGAAATCTTTGTCTGATAGTGACAGACAAAGCTTAGTCCACTGCTGGACTAAGCTGAGTGATACGCAAGGTGCATAGGGAACCAACTTTAAGAAAGCACATACTCTCAGTGCCAGGCAAGGACAGTGTCAATACTTGAAAATAAGGGGCTCCTTAAATTGTACCTGGACACCCACTTCAACCAAGCCCAGCCTCATGAGTTGTGAACCCGCAGCCACTTCTCTAGCCCTGTGAAGACATCCATCACATTTGACTTTGATAGGAATAAAATCAATAAGCCCAGCAGGCCTGACACTCACTCTTTCAGGACCCATGGCAAGAACACAGAGACCGCATTTGTCTAAAGACTGCTTTGTTAATTAGCCAGCAGTCCAGCTGGCATCTCTGTCCAGGAGCACCAGCCACTTCCAGCATCTCCTGCTCAAGACCAATGGGTCGGAAAGCTGAACCCCCTCTCTCTGACCGGCTACAGGCAGGTGTGAGTGGCAGCAGACTCCCAGAACAGGAGTAACCCATCCCAGTGACTTACCCACTATGAGAAGTAGGAGTGAGGGCTCAACAGAGGGAATTTTTGCTTCCTTCCTGCCCCTGATGACCTAGAGATTCTGGATCCTTCTAGAAAAGTGGCCCAGGTCACAGAAGAGAGAGGGTGACAAGGCACCTGGGGAAGTGTCTTTCTTCAAGAAAATCTACTTAGGACTCTGGGATTCACATCAAAGCATCCTGTCTCTCTCCCTGTGCCAGAACCCAGATGTTGATTTTTCTTTCCTGCAGTTTCTGTTGATGGAAATTATCACACTTTCCAAATCAATTCTTGTGAATCTGAAAAGAGGTAATAACAAAGCAGCTGCTCTTACCCTGAAGCAGGGCCCAAGGGTGCAGGATCCTAAGTTACACTTAGCCCTCAAAGTAGAGCTCTATCATGTGGCACCCTAAAGTGGAACAGTCTGGAGGCACTAGGGTGGGGGGGGGCTCTAACTGGAGCCTCCCTATGTAAAGAGCATGTTGAAGCAAGAGCCTTGGGCCATCTGCTCTGCTCCAGATGTCTTAAGGAAAAGATCTACCTGTAGAGTGTCATCCCTAAGGTGTGGGTGTTCTCCTGCCTGATGTTTTGAGGTGGCTCAGAGAAGAGACAGGAGAGTTAGAATGTTCAGGAGTGTCTTCAGACCACTATTTCCGGCCAGCGGTGGTTTCACTTCTTTCTTTGTTAGAAAAACCATACATGTTTGTCACCAAAGTTTTTTCAAGTCAAATAAGTTTAATAAATATAAAAATTGCCATCAACAAATAAGATGTGATTTATAGCTCAGGAAGTGAAACTTTAGAGGTAATCTGAAGTCAATTCACCCATAGACATATCAGATAGGTAGATTTTATTCCAGTTTAGAATATTCTAGAATACAGATTTTTCTCTAGCCACTACTTTCCCAAAGCAAAAACAATAAAATCTCAAGAACATAAATTAATGAAATGGCCTAAAATTATGAAAGAATGAATGTCATGTGTTAGGAAAATATATTCATATACATATTTGCATATGTATATTTTAACTGAATATATTTTTCAAACCAGTTTAATTTCTCCAATAGACAAGTAACTATTTTATGATCAGTTTCTGTCACATTAAATTCCAGACACCATACTCAGAATTATAATTTACAAGCTTTCCTTCCACTAATGGAAAAATTCACATGAATTCAAAACAAGAGAAATGACTATAATACAGCTAAATCAGAAACCCACAGAGGGTAACAGTCCTTTGGGTTTCTGAAAGGTGCTCTAAGTTCAGTGTTGGGGAGTTAGACCTGATTCCTGATATATGATGTCAAGGAATTAAAAGGAGGAAAGTCTATTTCATTCTTCCAAGTTATTGAATAATGTAAAAACAAGTTTTGGTAATTTGTATTCACTAAAAGCTGCTAATTGACCTTTCATGCTTTTATAAATTTCTTAAATGCATTCCTATGTTCCTATGGAAGTATATAAAAAGTATTTGTTGAGCAAATACTATGTGACAAGAAGGTTCCCCGATATAGATGTTACCTTCGGCCCCAAGGAATTCTCAGTGTGTTGAGCAAAAGATAACATTAAAAAAAAAGTGCACAAATAAGCATTTTGATAAGTACTTGGGGAGATGATAGCTGGAAAGAGCAGACATCTGGAGTCTTATGGGTATGCCTCTGAGGAAGCAATGTGGGTGCCCTCAGGGGACCCCCTTTTGGGGGGCCTGAGAAGCTCTGACCAAAACGTGGCTTCTCCTTCTTAGGGGAAATCAATCAGATGTCTTTTTTAGACACTTGGTCTTGCTATGCTTCTCAAGGTAGTCTCTAACCCATGGACTCAAGTGATTCTTAGCCCCAGCCTCACAAGGCTGGGATTAAAGGTGCACACCACCATGCTGGGCCCATCATATTTTTACTTGTTCTAAACACCTGTGTGACTTTCTCAGAAAAGAGACTCAGAAATGTACACACACACCCGCACACACACGACTGTCTCAAATTCTTCATTAGAGAGTTCTGTTTGCTGAGATATCATGCTGGTTTCCCTTGATAGTAATCTAAAGAGGACAATGGGAAATGTTCTGCTAGTGTGTGCAATCAGCATTGTGATAGCTGGGACCACCTCTGACCCACGTGTCTGTCCAGATGTCACATAAAAGCCTGCACTTCCTTTGTGATGGCTAAGTTCATGTGACCACTTGCCTGGACTAAAGTTCAGAGGCAGTAAAGCCTTCTTTGTGGGCATGTCTCTGAGCCTCTCTGGAGGAGGTCAGCATCTGTAAAGGGGGTCTCTCCAGTCAGGCGGGAGGGCCTCGTCCACTTCGAGAGGCCCAAAGGGAACAAAGGCCAGGCTGGGGAAGGGCAAACTCACCCTCTGTTTCAGCCAGGACCCTCATCCTCTTGTGCACACATTAGTGATCCTGGAATCTTAGACTTTGTACTTCGACCAAGGCTATTATGCCACCATTCCCTTGGTGTTCAGAAGTTCAGGTTTGGACTAGAACTGTGCCTGTAGTTTCTAAGATTCCAGATTCCATGGGGCTCCCAGTCACCCTCCCAGCAAAACCCTTTCTACAGATCTCCACCCATTAGTTCTGTTGCTCTAGGATCCTGACTAGTCAACTGCCCACAGGCTAGATTGATCAACAGTGACAGGTCTGGAATAGCTTTCACTGTTCACCCATAGAGATGACCAGGATGAGTCAGCTCCAGTGCCCAGATCCCATAGATAGGGAAAGATTTCATCCTCAAGTTTGTGGAATGTGGAAGCAGGTAGAGAGATAGCGCTTCTGATAAGAGGAACACCTCCTATCTATCTAGTCCCCTCTGGTACACTAGAGGGTGGGCAACAGCACATCTCTCCCCTGCCACCCAGCTTCCTAACCTCTTTGGAATGTCCCTAGAGTCATAGGACCTACTAGTGATGACTGTCTTCCCCAAAGGTAAATTCTCCTATTATAGCACATCCCTGCATCCTCCCTGCTGCATGTCACATACGCTTTGCTACTTCCTCATTACATCATTGTAACATTTCCTTGCTGGAGTATGTAAGGAGCTTTGTAGCTTCATTAAAGTTGAACCTGGGCATGCTTCCATCTCAATTTCTTCTTCATTCAATATGTGACTCCTAACAATGTTTAGGACAGTAATGGACTGATGTGGGTGGAGGTGGTCCTTACTAGACAAGGAACATGTCAGAAGAGGGTGTAAGGTAAGGAACAGGATAATAAATTCAATGAAATGAAAAACTATTTTAAGGGAGAGGACAGGAAAGAGTCAGAGAGAGAGAGACTGGATGAGGTTGGAGAATTTGACAGGACCCCCATCTTGTGTGACCATGCAGCATTCTAGCATAGGGAAGAGCTCACCTATGATATTACATGACATTAATTTCACCAGTCAACCATTGGTGAGTTTTAAGAATGACTAATAAGGTCTGAATTAAGTTCATTTTTTGTATTGAAGATGCTGTAAAATGGACCCAACTGGGACCAGGGTGATAAAGGCAGGTCTGGATGGAATCAAACATGTTACCATATGTCACACATGACACACATTCATTTTATGTAGGTATGTAGCACACATATCAATGCATGCTATGTATGGAATGGATTTATGCTCCTGTGTTTGAGTTTTCCTGGATTTCTTATAGGTCTTATAGGGGAACCTTCTTTCTCTCTTAGGCATAACTTCAGCCCTTATAAGTTCTCTCAGAAGGGATCAGCTGTGGCATGAGTGCTGTTTTATCTTCATGTGAGATTAGAAGCAGAGAAGATCCGCAGGTCACAGAAATGGTCACATAAACTGCCAGAGTCTTAAAATTTCCTCTTTAGACTAGCTTCTGTAGGTGATGAACTAAAAGAACAAAGACAACATAACTTTGGTAGATGAAGACCTTCTGAACCACCTTCCGTTCATACACAGATTTAAAATGTCATTTTCAAAACAACTCCAGAACAAAGATGTTTCTGTAGAAGCAGAAGTAGTTATGTTAAGACCATCATCTGGCTGAACTTATCCACAACTTCACCCAAAGTATTCATGTAATTTGGGCAAATAACTATTTAACAACCAGATTAGAATCTCTATGTCATCCATGAGCAGATGTTCTTTTCATAGTCCCTGATGGGGAGTTGAGCCAAGTTTTCTTGCTTACTTTTCCCCTAAAGACTCAGCAAGGATAGTTGTGCAAAACTGGGGGTTCCTTTCTGTGTTCCACTCTGAGATCCCCCAATTTTCAGCCACACTTACACCCCTGAAATTGTATCTTTAGCATCTCAGTTATCTTCTGGTTGAGTTTTATCTTCCATCCACTGAAAGAGCTAGAGATTCCATCAGGATGAATGCATGGTTCATCATAGCAAAATTCCTTTTTTTCAATGTCTTATCTCCTGTTTTTATCTACCTTTTCTCTTTCTTCTACTTTATATCAACAATCTATTATTATGTATAAGTAAGAACCAGAACATGGAAACTCCTCATACCAACTGTTGTTCTAGCTCTCCATTCTGTGTGTTGACTGAGTAGCTCTTACCTGTTTATTTGTGATGGATTTATGTATGTGTCTGAGACCAGTGAGTGAGTCTACATGGTCTAGGATGATTTCACGCATGTATACAACTGTTTTCAGGCTGCTGAAAGGTTTGGATGGGCTATCTATCTTTCTTCTACAGGCTAAGTTTGGTTTCTTCATTGGGTGGTTCCAGGTTTTCAAAGTAGCAACTGGCTAAGTCTCAAAGAGCCAAGAGTTTCTCAGCCTAGTTGTAACTAAACAAAAGCAAAACAAAAAGCCCGATCAAAAAATGGGGAGAAGAACTAAAAAGACACTTCTCCAAAGAGGAAATACAAATGGCCAACAGACACATGAAAAATTGCTCATTATCACTAGCAATAAGGAAAATGCAAATCAAAACCCCAATGAGATACCACCTTACACCAGTAAGAATGGCCCACATTCAAAGAACAGGCAATAACAAGTGCTGGCGAGGATGTGGAGAGAAGGGAACACTCTTACACTGCTGGTGGGAGTGTAAACTGGTCCAACCTCTATGGAAAGCTGTGTAGAGGACCCTCAAATTAATGAAAATGGATCTACCATTTAACCCAGCAATTGCTCTCTTGGGAATCTACCCAAAAGAGACCTATATGTGGGTACAAAGGGACACCTGTGCCCAGATATTTACCACAGCACTATTTATAATTGCAAGGACATGGAAGCAACCCAAGTGTCCCAAAACAGATGACTGGTTGAAAAAAATGTGGTATTTATACACAATGGAATACTACTCATCAATTAAGAATGACAAATTAGACAACTTCTTGACAACATGGATGTACTTAGAAGGAATCATACTAGCAGAAACAAGTCAAAAAGAGAAAGACAGAAGCCAAATGGTCTCACTAATATATGGGACATATTGAAGAAAAATAAATAAATAAATAAATAAATAAATAAATAAATAAATAAATAAATAAATAAATAAATAAA